>JAJLUZ010000031.1:0-167362 GCA_030570095.1 Kurtzmaniella quercitrusa | reverse complement strand
CTGAGACCTCTACTACCACAGTGACTGGAAGTGACGGTACTGACACCATTGAAATTTTGACTCCTCATGCTGCAGTCACCACTACTGTTCCATGGACTGGAACCGAAACCTCTACTACCACAGTGACTGGAAGTGACGGTACCGATACCATTGAAATTTTGACTCCTCATGCTGCAGTCACCACTACTATTCCATGGACTGGTTCTGAGACTTCGACCATCACATTGACCGGAACCGATGGCACTAATAGCATTGAAATCTTGACTCCAACGGGTAATGGAGTTACGACGACCACTATTCCTTGGACCGGTGTTGTCACATCTACCAAAACTGTAACCGGGGACAATGGTATTACAACGATTGAAATTTTGACACCAACCGGATTCTGGTCAAATTCCTCATTCTCTCCATCAACTGGGCCAAGCAGCCCATCAACAAGTTCTGCTCCTACAACCACGATTGAACCAACTAAGCCAGGTCAAACCATTACGACTAGTGAGCCAGTAACAGATACCACAACTGTTCCATGTACTACTTCATCAGGAACTACTGGGCCACTGGAGCCAACTGAGCCAAGTCAAACCACTACGACCACTGAGCTGGTAACCGATACCACAACTGTTCCATGTACTACTTCATCAGGAACTACTGGGTCACTGGAGCCAACTGAGCCAAGTCAAACCACTACGACCACTGAGCTGGTAACCGATACCACAACTGTTCCATGTACTACTTCATCAGGAACTACTGGGTCACTGGAGCCAACTGAGCCAAGTCAAACCACTACGACCACTGAGCTGGTAACCGATACCACAACTGTTCCATGTACTACGTTACCAGAAACCACTGAGTCGGTCGAGCCTACTAACCCAGCTCCAGCTCCAGTCACAACTGAGTCGGTCGAGCCTACTAACCCAGCTCCAGCTCCAGCCACAACTGAGTCGGTCGAGTCTACTAACCCAGCTCCAGCTCCAGCCACAACTGGGTCGGTCGAGCCTACTAACCCAGCTCCAGCTCCAGTCACAACTGAGTCGGTCGAGCCTATTAACCCAGCTCCAGCTCCAGTCACAACTGAGTCGGTCGAGCCTACTAACCCAGCTCCAGCTCCAGTCACAACTGAGCCAGCTAACCCTGATAGTACCCTCATTACTTCAGTTGCTTCTTCAAGTGAAAGTACTTCAACTCCTTTCCAAACCACTTCTTACCTGAGTTCCATTCCATCCCTTAGTAGCATTACTAATAACGAGAATGGATCCAATAAAGTGGTTTCCAGCCTGTTGAGTATCTTGGCAATGATAATGGCCAACTTCATTATTTAGATGAATTCTTCAATATGAAGGAACATTTCAACTTTCTAAGTTCCACATTCTATTTCGACGACTCCTTCGTTTATCTTATAGATTTTAATAATTATTTCTTAGATAATTTCATTGCAACTACTTATATTATGCCTTGTAACATTATAAATTTCCTAATTAATAAAACCTTTAAAAAATTGTATAAGAGTTTCCAACAATTCACCAATTAAAGACCAATCGTAAAAGAATATTTAGAGAAGCACATCATGAATCAATATCTTTCCCTCGACCATACAAAGCAATTTTTGAAAGGATCCAGGATTGGAACAACCAAGGCAAGGCGATCAGTAACATCAGACTGTGAATTATAAATTTTCTCTCTTGCAATAAGATAACCTCGCAAGATAAGATTTGAAGTTGCAGCGACGAAAAAGCAAACCCCGGCGAAAATAGCGGTATTTTGATAAGTATCAACACTTTTTGGTGACAGCGTCATAGCGGTCCCCACAATCTGAGAGAAAACAGCAGCAATACCCAAAAAGCACCACAGAGAAGAGAACGCAGTATTAAGTTTTGTCAAACCACCCAAATGAACCAATGATGAAGCAGAAGTGGAAAATAATGCCCCAACAAATAATCCTTCACAAAGCCCCAATGCAATAGCACTGGCATAATTTCGTCCAGGGATCCACAATGCTAACGTGATTATTGATGCAATATAATAAAAGATCACAGTTATAGTTATAGCACCATAAAAATCAGCTAAGAAACCTGCTAAGGGGCGACCGAAGCAAAATCCCAATTGAACCATAGCTCCAACAATTGACCCTTGATAGGAAGAGTAACCCAAAGTTATGGTATAATCGGGTAAACTATATAAAACTATAACATACCCAAATATACAGGTTACAAGATAGAATACGAATAACCAAAACCCGGCAGTTTTTACCACCTGGGGATCATAGAGGGTAAATTCAACCTTATGAGCCTTACTTCTATCTCTCACTAAGGCAATAGCTATTAACAGTAAAGAAAAGGTAATTATGGCCTGAGCTCTGAGGGCCCAACTAAAACCCTTCACTTCTATGAGCTTTTGTAAACCCAACGTAAATGTTAAACCACCCATACCACTTCCTGTTACTGCTAACAGGTTAGCTAAAACTCTTTTTTTTACAAACCATCCACTTATGAAAGTTAAAGCTGGAAGGCTCATAAATGCTAAACCAAAGCCTTGAAGTAAGCCTTGAGTTAAATATAGCTCCCACAATGAAACAGCCCAACTTGCCATTAATGCTGCAGAAAACTGAAAAATTGCACCCAAAAGCATTGTATTACGAAGTCCGATCCAACCTTGGATATAATTAATTAGCGGCCCAGAAAATAACCCGACTCCAAATGAAAGACCTCCAATAGCGGAATAGTCAATTTCTCTAGCACCTTTGAACTGATCATGGTTTAAATAATATGCAAAGTATACACTATATGCTGAGTTTACTCCCCATGTGGAAAATGTAGTTAAAAAGGCTGCGAAAACCATCACCCACGAATATCCTTGGTCCATTTTTAATTGCGGCTCCGCTAAAATTTTTGGAGACCCCAAAGTACTTCGAGAAGGATTAGTTGAATGGGAATTTGATCCAATGCTTTCCTTATTCGTTGTACTCATACTGTATAACGTTACATATTGTAGCTCATGTACTCGTCACTACTAGTTATATGATGTGGAAAACCTGCATCGGGTACATCCGAGGCGATCCGTGATGACCGGGCCGCTTAGAAACCACCCAAACTTTCCAATTAGTAACAATATACCAACCATATTTACATGATACGGATCGAATAATTGGGGTGCGGTCCGGCGATTTACACAAACCAAAAGTTTACAATTGTTCCTTAAACTAAAATGAAGCTCGTAAATTGCAATTATCAGAAATCTATTTTTTTAAGGTATCCAGGATCGCTTCCATAATCGGCAAATCTAATTCAAAATAAGAGTCTAAAACATCCTGGAAATCCTTCAGCTCTACTTGAAACCCAAAATCATACTCATTGCCATCTCTTTCTAAAATGTTTTGTATATCAAAATTACCGGACGGGTTGCTATTTTGTGCATTAATGTCAGTCCATATTTCATCCAAGTCTAATCCTCCAGATTCCGATGTTGAAACTTGTGGGGTTAGGTGACTGCTTTCTACTGCCTCTGAAGAAGCGGCCAATTTTGTAGCTTCTGAAACGTCAGAAACCGCTAACCATTCACTTCTCATTCCTCTCTTTTTCAACTTACCTAATTTTTTCTGTAAAATTTCAATGCATTCATTTACTTGATCTTCTGTCAAATAAAGTTTAGATAAAGATGTAGTTCTAGCCATCGATTCCATACTTTGGAAATATTCACCATGCAAAACTTCATTGAGCATAAATGAATGAGCTTTCATGATTCTCCATGCGTACCAAAATTTGTGACTAATTTTATTGATAGAAATAAGATTAAGCTTCACACAAGCAGCAAGTAGTCTTTTCAATTCAATTAAAGATTTCAAGTAAGGTGTTTCAAGATTTTTTTCAGATTCTGGTAAAGATTGAATGGTATGATTTATCCGAATAATGCTACTAAGTATACAACCATCAATTCTTCTAACTGCGATCTCTAAACTTGAACTTAAAATAAACGAAGCAGCATGGTCTGTAGCGGGATTAGGTTTTAAAAGCAAGTCATTAAGATATGGGAGAATTTCTTCTGCAATAAGGCAAATTGTCTTTTTGAAATAAAAGAACATCAAATCAAATTGATTGGACTTTTCATATTTCAAAAACATAGTAAAATACATATAAAGATGAAATAATCTTATTGTAACAAACAATGGAAAATGCTGTAGCCATTTCAAATTCGTCGACTTTAAATCAACACAATCTTCACTTAAACAAGATCTTGAAAAGTCTGCAAAAGAGCCAAAAGTTTTCAGCATATCAATTTCCATCTTGCTGATTAAATTTAAAACTTCCAGGACATTTAACTCTGCATTAATAATTAAAACTTTCCTCAAGAAAGTCAGTGAGAGTTGTAAAAGTCCATTCACGGAATTTGATGATAAGATGATATCCTTTTCGAGCTCAGGATTTCTACATTTCGATAGATTTGGGAAAAACATTGGTTCCTTTGTAT
Organism: Kurtzmaniella quercitrusa; assembly: GCA_030570095.1. Taxonomy (NCBI): domain Eukaryota; kingdom Fungi; phylum Ascomycota; class Pichiomycetes; order Serinales; family Debaryomycetaceae; genus Kurtzmaniella; species Kurtzmaniella quercitrusa. The sequence continues at coordinate 162,901 of JAJLUZ010000031.1, read as the reverse complement.
CATAAAAGTCACGGTTCAACGTGAGGGGACTTCCATAAGCCAAAGACAGTTGAATATCTAGATAGACAATGAAACCCCAAATTTTTCTTCTTAAGTTGTTTATATCCAGATTACCAGAAACTTCAGCAAAATTTTCTGGATCACGATTCAACCCAACACAATGTGCCATCAGAATGACCATCCCACTCAAAACTTGGAATTGATTTCTATCAGGGCCATCACTACTTTCAGGAGATATAAGCAAATATATCCAAATGAATAAACCACATTGGACAACTGGTAATTCAAGATTACTTAAAACATCAAATTGGTTGAGACATAATTTGGCCCAATCCACGTATTCAACTCCAATTGGGTATTGAGCTAATGAATGAGTTGGTTTTTGGTCTTTATCATTTGGAAGAAGTGATAAATAACTCATTCGTAAAACAATAAGAAGTTGACCTAAAGTAGCATATTGTGATGAATCCGATACTTTTAGAGTTTCATTATCTATAATACCATTCACTGATTCTCTAAAGTCATTTTCATCAAGAAAAGGATAGAAGGGGTAAATATTTTTGAAAAAAACGTCTATGTATTGTTTCATAATATCGGAATTTGGAAGTTTGACCATATTTTGAACATTATTATCAGTATTAAAAATGCTCGAGGGTAACCCTGTTGAAGAGCGATTATTTTTGAAAAGCATATCCAGATATTTTCTAATAGCAAATAAGATCTGAGTAGGAGTAGGTTTCCCGTTCATACCATGAAGTGAATTGTTTTCCAACAAAGTGTTACGTTTATTATTCATGTACCCCCAAATATCAAATAAACATGGGTCTCTTCTTACTAGAGAATGCCAGGAGAAGGGACCCACATCAATTTTGGAATTAAATTTTGGAAGTCGGTTTAAAATTGTTCCTTTGCTATCAAAGAAAGAAATGGTTTCTTCTGCCAGAGAAGACGGATTAACTCCAATCATCGATGCATAATCAGTATAATTTCCATAATCAGAATTAGGGAAATGATTTGGGTACTGAGATGGAGGTTTACCCAGAGCATTTTCCAATAAGGGATCAGGACTTTGGGATTGCTTTTGAATCACTTTCTCCAAGTAAACTATTTTACTTTTAAGTTCATTAACCTCCGATAGCACTGAGGGTACTTTTGCATTTTGGTCATCAGACTTCTTGGCAGATGCCGCAACCCAAAATGGGTCTTCATAGATACATTGATCTGTTATATTGGATTTCACACATGTTGAGCAGGGCAAATTCTTGTCACACTTTACTTTCCTTCGTTTGCATACATTACATACCACACTCAATCGGAACCTCTTTCTTATTTGTAGTTCCAGCATCTCTCTTCATCATAAGTAGTGATTTCTTCACCAAACATTTCCTGCAGGTGAAGTAATACGAGGTCTAGATAGCAAGCCGGGTAGTGATGGGGGAAGGAGGTACGAGGTCAAGGGTAGAGAGTGGGAGCAAGATTATGGTTGATAGGAGTTGAAACATTAAAAACAAATGACAAAAAGAGAGCGGGAGAAATATAGACGATCATAGGAGATCACGCTATACCGATTTGCAGCATTAGATTTTAAATTTCACCAGTCGATCTACAAGAATAGGCTAGAAAAAGGATGGAATTGGTTATGAGAGGATATGAGGAAATAATATAAGAACGGGTATGAGCTAGTAGGACCAAACTCAAGGGCCTGTGATGGAATCAAAGCGAAAGCTTTTAAAGAAAGGGGCTATACCAACGACCTTATAATTATAAATGTTTTACTTAAATTTGCGTATGGGTTATCTATCCGATATACCACAACTGATCGCTGGAGTGATTATTATACCCGGCTTCTTAGTTGCCAGTGGTGTGAGCAAAAAATAAGCAAAATCAAAAGAGGGCATTTTAAAGAGCCGCGGATAACCCAAAACGGTAGTTTGAACGCGCCGGTGTCTCGGACCAGTCAGTCGGGGCCGGAGCAACCATGACACGCTTACACATAATTAGTATTAGGTAGTACTAAGCCTTTGAAATAAATGGGTGTACCATGGGGGCCGTTAAACGTATAAGTATTTCATAAGAAATACAATTTGCCAGCTGGGGGTTCTCTCCAGGATTGGTAAATGGCCATTTGTAGAAAAGTAAAGTCCGGCCGAAAGAAGCAAAAACTAAAAATAAAAATAAATCTATATCTTTGTACATCAGTAGAATATGTGCCAGCAACAGAATCCGAGGGTAGATCCATAACTCAACGTATATTCACACTCGGAATAAATCCGAAGCCTCCCATCACTCACCAACGATGCCTAATTTCAATTAGTTCGTTCATCCAAGGCTTCATCCCACCCACTCGGAGTTGCTTCCCCCCCCACAAATTGTCCTTGCCAACCCCCGCTCTCCCGGCTGACTCCAGGGAGCACGTGACGAAAACCCGTACCTCTGCACGATATCAGCCAATAAACGCTCAGCAAATGCATATTTGTCAATTCCTACTACCCCGGGACAAATTCGGGGTGGTGTATCATTATTATTTTTCCTTTTGGTGACAGTTTTTATAACAAAAATTTACCACAACTCCCTTTTTTTTGCTGTTAAACAAACCATCATGTTTAGAAACTTAGCACGTTCATCCAACTTTGTGACTGCCAAGCAGTGTCTCTCGGTCAGAACTTTGGCTACTGAAGCCAAGGCCGCCAACTTAAAAACTTTTAAGATCTACCGATGGAACCCGGACACTCCAGAAGTCGAACCAGCTTTAAAGACTTACCAAATTGATTTGAATGAATGTGGTCCTATGGTTTTGGATGCCATTATCAAGATCAAGAACGAACAGGATTCCACTTTGACCTTCAGAAGATCTTGTCGTGAAGGTATTTGTGGTTCTTGTGCCATGAACATTGGAGGGGTTAACACATTGGCTTGCTTGTGCCGTATAGATACCAATACCGCCAAGGACACTAAGATCTACCCATTGCCTCACATGTATATTGTCAGAGACTTGGTACCAGACTTGACCCATTTCTACAAGCAATATAAATCTATCCAGCCATATTTACAGAGACATGACCACCCAGCGGATGGTCGGGAAAACTTGCAAAGCATTGAAGACAGAGCCAAGTTGGATGGTCTTTATGAATGTATCTTATGTGCTTGTTGCTCTACATCCTGTCCTTCCTACTGGTGGAACCAGCAAGAGTATTTGGGTCCTGCTGTGTTAATGCAGGCCTACAGATGGTTGGTTGACTCCAGAGATCAAGCCCTGAAGGTTAGAAAGGAAATGCTTCAAAACTCTATGTCTTTGTACAGATGTCACACCATTATGAACTGTGCTAGAACCTGTCCTAAGGGTTTGAACCCGGGTAAGGCCATTGCTGAGATCAAGAAGCAGTTGGCTTTTGACTAGAGAAAGAGAGATTTTCAATCGGTGAAGTACCCACTACCTTACTTTTCACTGAGCCTTTGTGCAAACTTATCTTATTATCCGTCATTTATAGGCAGCACTTATTCTGTCAAATACATATAACTAGAAATCTGGGGTTGTAGCAATTATGTATGGGAGTAGTCATGCGTAAGAAATATGAGAGAGAAATTGCAAATATAAGTCCAAATGGAGAAGACTGGACTAGGAGGTTAAATAGATAGAAATGTTTGTAAAAGTATCAGAAATTTCAAAGAAGGTGCTAATGTACTAAAATTAGACTTTCCGGCATCAACCGGCAAACTATACCTATTAGCTACACTTTAGCGAACTACAGCAATAAAAATGTCGATTGAAGAGACGAGCCGATTTGTGAGACAAGGCAAATATATAAAATTGCTCCAATTTTTTAACAGTTTACTAAAGAGACAGATGATGAGTTGACTAAATATCTGATATTCTAGAATTTGAAGTGACATTCTCTTTAACGTGTTATATTCCGTTGTATTCATTGATGATTCATTATTTATTCGTTGATAATTCATTAGTCACTGTTGTTTAAATGGATCACTAACGCTTGAGAGGGCCTACTATATGGGCTTGCCCCACCCCTTTGAGTGACTCTCCCGTTTACACCCTCCAGGAGTATCCCACTTAGATCATCTCGCCCCTCCTCATCGCCAAGCTGTATCTCACTTATTGTCACTTCTGTATTCTCTCCATAATCGTCACCCCATGACTGAGCAAATGCCCGGTCGAACCTAGCGAGACGCCATCAATGCGCTCAACTCGATCCAGCTGAAGTTTGCTCTGGTTGACGCTGCTCGAAAAGCTGGTCCAAATCTCAACAGAAACCAACTCTCCATTAATGAAGTTTTCGAGTGTATCCGTCGCCTCGGATATCAGCCCGCCGATTTGAATCGACTCAAATACATTCATGTCACCGATACTAAGGGTAAGGGCAGTACCTGTGCGTTTACTGAGCTGATCTTGCGCAAGTATCTGCAAAAGGGGCGTGGTTATTTGAATATTGGTTTGTTCACATCACCCTACAAGAGTTTTTGGAGGGCTTAGCTGATGCTCGGTGGGAGGGCAGATGTCAGACTGTCCATGATGAGCAGCACGGCGTCACTTGGCCAATCGATGACGCCCATACAATCGAACTGGTGGCTGCAGCCTCTCAATGGTTTCTGAGCCTTCCTCACACTGGCACTCGAGAGTGATTCTTGTTGTTCAACCAACAGTCGAGAGACAACTCTCGTGAACTCTTGGCTACTCTTCACAAACATTTGGGTTTCTTTGACCATGTCCTCTTCTCAACAAACGTGACTTGGGGCTGGGCTATAATCCGGGTGGTTTAGTGTCACTTAATACGCTGAAGGAACTAGTGGGTATACTTGCCGTTCAACGTGAATTAGCTGAACCTTGAGCTCTCCTCGACAACAAGTCGTCCAACCAAACTACGACCAACACCGAGGCTGCCGTAGATTTTATCCGCAGCTTGGGTCCAGTGAAGGTCTTTGTTTGTGGTTCATAACATTTAGTTGGTGGGGTTCTCGTGGTAATAGATTGACAGGACAAGGATGTTCAGCAGAAGGTCTTGGAATTCGGAATCACAGAACTTTTGATAAGCTGTCATCTAGTCTTTTCAAAGCCAATATGCTAGAATTGTTTAACCAATCTACAATGATTTGAGTTATTATGATCAAGACAGACAATACAACGGCAATCATTCAAGGTATTGCTCATTGTATGCTTACATCAGCTTTTGAAAATCGTATGCATTCGATCAAAGAAGGCTCTACATCTTCGAAAGTTATGGACATTGATATGGATTTCATAGAAAATAGTTTAATTTATATATGATATTCTTGGAGATCTTTGTAAGGTATAGTGAATAGCTTTGGAGGGAACTCAACATCGCTGACAGCCTCAAATTCATTCCACGAATTCTCCAAATACTCACCTACACGCTTGCAAAATATGATAACCTCTTCCTGATCAAATCGTCTTTTACTGTGATAGGCCTCCATCAACTCTTCTCTTTTCAATTTTAACATCTTTTCAATCCTATCGAATCGATACTCCATCCAGGTTGGATAAAATTTGTCATTATGTGACCTTGGAATGGCAGAAGGTTTTAAAGAGGTAATAACACAAGAATCGTAAGCCATAGGGTCTGCTGGAGAGAAGCTTGCCACGAACGAAATTCGGTCAGTATTGTTTAACGGCTTTAAAGCAATGTGTTTGACAACTCGACCTTGAAGCATGGCACCATAACCTTGTCTGGGATTTTCAATTCTCATAATAGATTCGTCGCCTCGTCTTATTCCTGTTTCTCCACCAATCATGTTTTCTGGTGCACTTAACATCAAAACACATACGAAAGGGACACTATCATAATGCCAATGAAGTGAACTAGGAATGTCCTGATCGTTCTGGTCCTGTTCAATTTTTTTCCTCTTAAGCTCCTCGATATCATCTTCGATAACCTCACCATCGATTCGAGGACTTAAAGATACATTTATGTGACCAATGTTGTAAATCGTTGGATATTGCAATTTAATACCCACGATATCTTCCATTATTTGGAGTGTTTTAGGGTGAGTCCACGCATCCTTGATAAAAGGTGTATGATCTGCATAACCACCCATCTGGAAATCGGTTCTTTTTAATCCCTTGGCGAACTTGGTAAGTCTTCCATATTCCCTAACTAAATTAGGATCGTGAAACAATTCCCACTTCATGTATTCGACAGCTTCCTCTGAGAACAAAGGAAACGGATCAGTTCCACCCAAGTCAGATGCGGGAGGGCAGTGTGTTTTATTGATTCCAAAATCAACCAATCGGTGTCTTTTGATAATCCGAATAGTAGCTTCATTGAATATCAAATGCTTCTCTGGGTCAAACTTTAAATCTTTGTTAAATGTCGGCTTTGCTTCAATATTTGCAACCAAGGTGGCTACCTCATTGATTAAGGTTTCCTCTGGAATAGCGTATTCAGGGCAGCCGTCGATTATGTCTTGAGTTAACATTCTTCAAGTGTTCTAGTTGATTATTAAGTGGCAATTTGCAAATGATCTTAACCTTTTATAACAATTTGCATTCTTGAAGTGTGTAGCTCTTTTCCACATATATCTTATCTTGACATAAAGACCCGGATACCAGTACCCGTTGTTGCAGCATCTTATAAAAATCTAAGAAAAAGGTCCTCCCAAAAAACCCCTCCATAGATAAGAAGCTACTGACATGTAATAAGGGTTCGGTTGTGGTTAACCGCTCCCCAGTTTGTCAAACCCAGATTAAGTTTCTAAGTTAAAACAGATGTCTTATTAATCATGCGCAGACGGGTGCACCACCCGGGCTTCTTATCGCGCTTTGAAAGAGACTTGAGACAGCCTTGTTCAAGAAGATTTAAAACACACATATTCAACGATGTAGCTCCTTCAAATAGAAAATCTATTAACATGAATGAAAGCAAAATTGGATTCAGTCAAGAGGTTAGCTCACTTCACTCCCATGGTTCGCATGAAGGACGTGATGCAAATGAATTGGATGCTGGCGGACAATTTTTGAGTGCTAACTCCCAGTACGCTGGCTTTTCTCCACAAGATGAATCTAAACTCAGATTCAAACTTGATCTTATTCTTCTACCAATTTTGACGGTTACAATACTTGTATCGTCTGCTGATAAAATCATCCTCTCTAATGCAGCACTATATGGAATGAAAAGTGATCTCGGCTTATTCAATTCCAAGTATTCCTGGACTGCAAGCATATTTTTTTTCGGCTACCTAGTTATGGAGCCGCTAGCAAACGTGTTGCTACAAAGGTATAGAACAGGAAAAGTCTTGGGAATTTCATTTCTTATATGGAGTGTTATCTTGTTATGCATGGGCGTGGCTCAGAATTTTGCAGGCATTGCAAGTCTTCGATTTATTATGGGTATGGGAGAAGCATTTATCTTTCCAGGAGTCAACGCTATAATTGCCATGTTCTATACAAGAAAAGAGCTGCCCGTTCGATTATCAATAGTTTTCAGTTGCTTGTCTTCTCTTTTATCAAATGGGGTAGCTATTGGTATCGGAAGAAAACATACCCCAATAGCGCCTTGGAGACTTTTCTTTATCGTTCTCGGTGTCATATCTTTTGTTCTTGGGGTTATAATTACAGCCATTTTGCCCGATTCACCTACACAGACCAAGCTCTTAACAGATAAAGAGAAATATATTGCAGTAAGTAGAATGCAAAGAAACAAAACAGGCACAAAGAACAGCACTTTCAAAAGTTATCAAATGATTGAAGCGTTAAAAGACTGGAAGACCTGGACCGCTGCCCTATTTATTCTCTCTATTCAAGTTCCTAATGGTGCATTAACAACATTTGCGAGTCAGATAGTTTCTGGTATGGGGTACTCAAAAGAAAAGACATTGCTCTTAGGTATGCCGACCGGTGTTATGATGTCGGCTGCATCGTTGCTAATTTCATTGCTTTCTTTCCTATTGAAATCGAAATACGTCATGGTGATTTCAGGCATATTTGTATTGGTGCCTTTGACATGCTGCGTGTTAATTATGAAACTCAATGACAGCAAAAGCTTACTCATCTGTTACTACTTCTTTTATTTCTACTGGGGGCCCTATCCACTTGCATTATCTACGATAAATTCAAACACATCCGGGTACACCAAAAAGACGGTGGTCAACTCGATCTGCTTTGTGAGCTATTGTGTTGCAAATATCATTGCCCCACAATTTTTTATTGCCTCGGAGGAGCCTAAATACGATACAGGTTACCGATCACTTATCGCTTTTTTGATCATCGGTGTCCTTTCTTCTTTTTCATACTCTTTCGGGTGCTACTTAGAAAACAAAGCGAGAGATAAAAAGTTCGGTCCTCCTTCTGGTGCAATTGAAGACTTTGAATTGCGAGACTTGACTGACAAAGAAAAGAGCTACTTTCGTTATTCTTGGTAGAATAAATGGCCAGGTACTTTATTATACGTTGATTTTGCTGTTTGTAGACATCTTTCCCAAACTCTTTAAGAATACACAGATTATGAGAGCTTGTGACATGTTTCAAAATCGAGTAGACCTATGCATGATATATCCGATGATTGTAGAGACGCGAACTATATGATTGTAGAGAGGCAATATATGATTGTAGAGAGGCAACACATACGATTGTAGAGACTCAATATATGGTTGTAGAGACTTATATATATATATGAATCCAGATGCCGCATTTTCGAATCAACTGATAGCCTAAGCGACCTTTTTGAAGTTCTGTTTCAAACAGAAACACAAGCTGACGCAGTTCCACCTATCTGGCTTTTCTACCCTACATCATTATTGTGGCCCTCTTGGCTTAATATCATTATAGATTAATTCTCGGGTACGGGTACCCGTACGTTATTGTGAGTTGATAACACTTGAAAGATAACAGAATGCAATCCACTTTACCATTGATATTCGCAAAGTACCAACTCAACATTTCCACTTATACCTCTCCTAGTCTAAATCAAATAGATTAGACGACTTCATGACTTCATCGGGTAGAAAAACCAGGGTCAGAGAGAGAGTACCACTAAGCAAACGCAAGAGGGCGTCTGTTGCGTATGTGTAAATCTTTCTTTTGTATGGCTCTTCAACTAACAATAGTTGTCAAAGGTGTAGACAGACTAAATCGAAATGCATGGGTGGCTATCCGTGCAAATTTTGTCAAGATAACAACCTCGAATGTAAGATAGTGCCCTTGAGAAATAAAGTTAGAAGCGAAAGGTGAGTGTGTTGAAATCTAGTTCATAAGATTTTTACTAACCTAAGTGAAAACTACAAGTTATTGGACGATTATGTACGTAAGCTTGAGAATATCATACAATACTTGATTCCAAATATTTCCCGCCAATTCTTGAAAAATCATGTAAACATCATCGAACGAATCATTGTTACCAATGATGGAAAATTTATCTTATCAAAAGCAGATGTATCAGCCTTAGAGGAAAAATACAAAGATCACCGTATAGATGAAGAGATCCCACACCACTCTCCGAAGAAATATTTAGGTCCTGACCACTCTCAAAACACAGATTCAAATGAAACACCCAAAGATTTACCGCTAGAAGAGTTGAATTACACCCTGGACTATAGCCAGAAATACATCCCTTCATTTGGAATAAATTGTCTACTTCACGCTTTAAAAGTATTACCAGACGACAATGAACTCATACGTTTGACTGATACATTTTTTACAGTGTGTGAAACCAATTACCATTATGTCAACTATCTGCAATTTTTGCAAGAATTACCCTCTTTTCTTCTAGCTAAAGAGAAGGGACATTTGAATACAATAACTGAAAATTGGAAGTTTCTCATCATCTTATTGGGATTGCTTGCCACAGCTTCCGGGTATGAGTATCTAATTAAAGATGAGTCATTAGCAACATTTGCCCCATCTGTTGTTGGTATAGAAGATCCGGGAATCAAATATTATCGTGCTTGCATTCCTTTTATAGATGACTTGATTGCATGTCATGATATTCCAAGTGCCCAGGGTCTTTTATTGATTGGGATATTCTTAACTACATATCAAGTAAATGAAGAAACGATAGGAACAAGGTTATATAGTCCTTCGACTGATTCGGGTTACGATTATATTCGGATGGCCACAGAAGTGGCTATCTACAACAAACTTCATATGATACGTGATATCAACCATGCGAATGATGAATCAAATCTTAGATTCTGGTGGAGTTGCTATTGTCTTGAAAGACGATATGGAATCAACATAGGTCAAAGGGGTATTATAGGAAAGGATGAGATTCTTTCCCAGCTACCAAGTGACTGCGTTGAATTAAGACGTCCGGATGGGTCCTCCAATTATTTACATCAATACTCGATGATTAAATTGATGTTCATAATCGATCAGATATTCATCACTCTTCAGGCTAGTCCTTCGTGGGGTGGCAGAGATCGCTATGTCAAGTTAGAATTCTCTGCTATCAAGAAATTGTTGACAATGCTTGAGTTATGGAAATCGGAAAGTCAGAGCTCTTTAAGCTCTGTGGAGATCGATCCGAAGGCATATTTGTATCGAGCACATATGCACTTGTATCTTAATTACTTATTGGCAAGGTTGTATATAGGGAAGCCATTTTTGCTATTCAAAGTGGAAAGTATCAAGAGCAAAAAGGATTTGTCGAGTGAAGAGAATACATTCATAAATTTGTTGACATCGATTTGCGCCGATGCAGCATTCAAAATAATAGAGCAGTTGGTCATCCTCCAAAAAAACCAGAAGTTGGGTCTTTATTCTTCGACTGATTTGAACTTTTGCACATTGGGGTTATTTGTTCTTATTTTATTCCTGAAGATCGATAAATCTTCAAGCACAACCTCATTTTTTCAAAAGGGTCTTGATGTACTTCGTACGCTTTCCATGGGTTGTGAAGCTGCAAAGGTAGCCTATGGAAAATTTCAGTCTATCCAAGCTGTTACAGTGGATGATCCTCCGGAACTGCAAGTAAATGATAGGATAAGCTTGGATCTTGAAGAATTGGATTTGTTCAATTTAGGTAATTTTGTTAATGATAATGAACTTGAGTTCTACCAGGAAGCTATGGATTCTTTAAAAATCCCAAAAGTTATTCTAGACCTTGAACCAAGTGACCCTCATTACAATATTTTTGGGGGAGGATGTCAGTTGAGAGACTAAAATCGACATGTTATTGGATCGAGAATTCTCTATGGCAATTGGACTCTTCGGTTGCCAGTTCATTAGTGCTTTAAACGTTCACTTTGGGACATCTGCACAATTATCATTTACCTGTACCGTTTTCGATGGCGCCAATTGCGCTATTGGGTATGGTCTGTAATTTACAGCTGTCATTCTCTTACACTTACCTCTTGATTTGCTAATAATGTAGCCATAGAGCAGATACCATTGTATAGTAGTAATGGTGAGCAGCGTAACCAAACCTATCTCAAATTATTATGCATTGAATATACATTAAAACACACGCCATCGAAACAATGTTGACTTTTACAGATTGTTTTGGTTGCTCTTAACCAACATACATATCGTCACCGACCCAACTTCGTGCCAGAGACAGAAACCTGCTTTATAAGCCCCGAGTTACACCGTGAAGCCGATGCAGCATTTGTCACGTGATCCGCTGGCGGGTCTGACTGATTTACAGAAGATCTTCACGGATATCACCCCATCACTTCTCCATCTCGGAATTGATCAATTTCTGTTTCTCAACCTCTCAGCTTCAAGCCCTCAAAGAACCCCGCTGATTCTTACATTGGCAATGCGTTAATTCTTTGATAAATTCCCGTTTGAAAGCCAATCACTAACCAGTATTACCTCAAATTCCGAGCTATTTTATCCGACTTGGTTAAGGTGGGGTACAATAGTCGGAGATTTATGATCCCTGCCTGACAATTTGGCCTAATCAAGCGATGTTCTATTATGTTGGTTCTTTTTATTTTTTTTCTCGCTCCATTTAAGCTTGATGTGACCTGACCAAAATTGTGGGGTAATAAATGGTTGCAACCTTTCAGAGACCACGATCCGAGTGATTAAAAGCTATAAAAGAACCATCAAATGACGCTGATAAAATTTTCTATCAAGCATCTTAAACTTGCTAAACCTATAAAGACTGCAAAAACATCTAACTTTCCAAAGAAACAATGGCCAAAAAAATCCTCTTGTGCTTATATAAGGGCGGTGAACACGCCAAACAGCAGCCAAAGCTTCTTGGAGCCTTAGAAAACGAATTAGGGATTCGTAAATTTGTCGAAGAAAATGGCTATGAGTTGGTCACAACTGATGATAAAGACCCCGTTGGTTCTTCAACTGTTGACAAGGAACTTGAAGATGCGGAGATCATTATCACCACTCCTTTCTTCCCCGCCTACGTAACCAAGGAGCGGATCGCCAAGGCCCCACACTTGAAAATTGCAATTACCGCCGGAGTTGGGTCTGACCACATTGATTTGAATGCTGCAAACGAACGTAAAATCACCGTTGCAGAAGTTACTGGTTCCAATGTGGTGTCCGTAGCAGAACATGCTGTTTTGACCATTCTCGCCTTATTGAAAAATTTCATTCCTGCTCATGATCAGGCTATCAACGGAGAATGGGATATCGCTGGAATTGCTAAACAATCTTATGATCTTGAAGATAAAGTTGTTGCCACCATCGGAGCGGGAAGAATTGGTTACAGAATTTTGCAACGTTTGATTCCTTTCAACCCAAAAAAATTGTTGTATTATGACTACCAAGATTTACCCCAAGAAGCCATTGATAGTTTAAATCAGACATCCAAAATTTTCAATGGAACTGACAACATTGTTGAAAGAGTTGAGAAATTGGAAGATTTGGTTGCTCAGAGTGATGTAATCACTATCAATTGTCCTTTACACGAAGGATCCAAGGGTTTGGTTGATAAGAAATTATTGTCTCACTTTAAAGATGGTGCTTATTTGGTCAACACTGCTCGTGGTGCCATTTGTAATGAACAAGATGTAGCTGATGCTGTTACTAGCGGAAAATTGGGTGGTTATGGAGGGGATGTTTGGTACCCTCAACCAGCTCCAAAGAATCACCCTTGGAGATCTTTCAAGAATGAATGGGGCTTTGGCAACGCAATGGTTCCACATCTTTCAGGAACTAGTTTGGATGCCCAGGCAAGATATGCTGCTGGTGTTAAAAACATTTTGGAAAGTTATTTTTCCGGAAAACACGATTACAGACCGCAGGATGTTATTGTGATCAACGGAGACTACGCAACCAAGGCTTATGGTCAGAGAAAGTAAATATTATGCTTATGAATAAATCGAATGTTAGAAATTGTATTAAATGTCAAGAGAAAGTAGAACAAAGTGGTAGAATTTGCAATTTAATTTAGACATGTTAAATAATGACGATAGAAACATTAACGAGAAAATATGAATTGATATAGATTCAGAGTTATCTCTAATGTATACCCGTCATATCAGAGATAATACTAATTCGATTCCAGTGTAATGCCAACGATCTTTATTTGATCAGTAATTTCTCTATAAGCCCAACAGTAGATTCTATGTCGTCATTAAAAGTCATTGAATGTCTCTGGCTTGGATCTAAAAGATTCCTTCTTTCGAAAAACCTTTTCTTGTTCATTTTATTCAAACTGAACTTATGAGTGGTTCCATCGTATTTTAAAACATAACCCGTTTGCTTTTTGATATCCTTCAACTGTTCGTGTAGCCACATTAAAACTTGAATATAAAAAAGTTCAAGTTTTTTGCAGGTAATATTAGTCAGCTTGTCACCATCAATGACAGTTTTCATGAATGGAATCTTGGGGATATCAGTCGATTTGAATGTTTTAGTCGAAGATAGACTATAGTTACCCTTGGGCAGCTTTTTACGAAATCCCACAATTACGGATCGAGTGCCTATGAACCATGTTTGGCACCATGCTGCAACCAATTTTTTCCAAAGGAAGTAGTCCATTTTTTGGTTCTTTGGATGAGTTTTTAATTCTATGAAGTTATTTAAGGTTGGTGTATCTCGATATGCATCAACTTCGGCATCAAGAAACACATCGATATTCCCATACGAAGACTTTACAATGATATGGAAGTCTGGAGATGTATCTAACTTAGCAGTGGCTTTTTGCTCAAATTTCAATCCAGAATACAATAAGCGAGGGTCTGCAGTTGATGGCGTATCGTTTCTCCAGTCATATGCTATAGTGGCTTCGTTTTCATTGGCAATTATGTCGAATTCTAAATCCTTATGAATGGAAAGAGGAATCTCCATTATGGAGCGAAGACTTTTGCGTAGAGCAAACAATTTAAAACGATTAGGGTCTTCTTGAGTATTTACATAGTGTTTAAAGAGATTACTAGGGTCAAAAACCTGCTCAATGGCTAAAAATTTGTATTTATTATAACCAGTTGTCAAATCGACTCCATTGAGCAGCTTGAGTGAAGAGACTAGTTTTGCTGCTCCTTCGTCCCCATACGATGATATGAGGGCGACATTCTGACCGTCGTACAAAGAATCGTGTACTTGAACATCAGAGTTACGCAGAATGTGTTTGAACGTTTCTAGGGCGTCCATTTGCGGAGTTAGAGGGACCATTATAAATATTCCATTATCTATTTCATTAGTATAAATGGTGCTTTTGGGGAAAAAACGTTATACAGGAGAGAGTTGAAGAACAGAAGACAAAGAGATAAGAATGGAATACTTAAGTACATTAGTTTGAAGACAAAAGATTGATTAAGCACGATTAACCAAATAATTAGTAGCCGGTGTAACTGCTTGGTAGAGTCAACATTTCCAATTAAATTGTATAAATGACATTCCACATACATGTTCTTTCTCCATCGGATGTTCCACAAAGTAACCATCTACTTCGAAGAAGAATACCTTTTACCTCTTCATTAAAGAAACAAAAGCTAGAAACACAGGGCAAAACTTAAACACACTCGCCGTATCATAGAATGCTTAAGAAAACTTAGTATCAACTTTTATTTAAAGCCCCCCCTAGGACATGTATACGATGTATTCGTTGCATCATCAAGTGATGTCTAATGGGTTTCAGCGTATTTTTCACGAGCGAGCACGTTGAAAAACGGCATTGCAACGGTTTTGAGACCCTTAAAAACAGAGATATACAATAGCAATAGGTTGTAAAGAAACCAAATAGAAATAATAAGAGGGAAACACATTTAATGGTAAAATACCTAGAGATATAGATCGATTCGTTACCAGGACTCCGGACGCCGAAATACCTCCTAATAACAACTCTTTTGGGGTGGTATTGGTACTGGTAGGGTCTATCTTGGACGAAGTCGCCCGTAAAATCGCGCCCTGCGTAGTCGCGAAATAGATTGCATGCGAAGCTTCCAGTTATCGCTAAATTTACGCATAACGTCAAGTTTTTCTCACGCATGAAAGATCTTCAGCCCCATACCATCTGAGCCACCAGAAAGTCAATCTATGGGGTAAAAATATGATGTAGATTGGCCACTCCTGACCGAATTGAAAGGAGATTAAAAAGGGGAATGAAAACCATCGTTTCTATATTTTTCAAGGCCCTTGGAGCCTACGTCATCTCTCGCAGCCTTTCTGCAACCTGTGCGTGCCTGATCGCCTACGCGCCGCCCATGACATCTTTTTGGCACTGTGGAGATATTGCGCACGCTGTGATGAAGATGTGTTCTCCTATTTGGTGGACAATTCGGCACATGCCTGGCAGAAGAGATTGAATGAACAGAGTTAACCGAGAGACATAAGATGGAGAAAAACTGCATTAACCGGTTTAGTAGGATTGTTAAGTTGTTTACTACTAATTTACTATTTGGTTTAGTTTGTTGATGGCCGTGCCAATCAAATCGTTATCTCTATTTCCGAGTTACTCTCCTCGGTTCATTCGTTCACTATTGTTTTCTATTTTCTGATAATCAAGCTATTTATTCACCGATCAACTTTAAAAATCTGAATGTTTGATGGCCCAACTAAAAGTAATTTAACTTGTGAAGTCTATAATTTTCAAACATCATTGACTTCACCTTAGCTCTTCGTTCTTTCTTCATTTTTCTCTTCATTTCATTCTATTGTTTTGTAGAATTTTTAATCGTTTCAATCGTTCACTATTTGCCGATTTACCTTCTCTTTCTTTTTTAACTTCTATGTCTAATCATCGCCATTCAACTCCTTTCACACGTCCTCCAATCACACTCTCCTATCATTCTTCCCTACCATACTCCGTATCATACTTCCGTATCATACTTTCTTCTTTCTGTTCCCCTCTCTATCGTTTCTTTCTTCCTCTACTCCCTCTTCTCTTTCTTCTTTCCCTTCTTTCCCTTCTTCCCTTCTTTCCTCTTATCTCTCTCAGCCCGCCCCTCTTTAACGAGACACATCCAATTTTCGATCGCGAGTGGCTTTTTTTCCTTCTTTTCTTCTCTCTTCTCCTCAACCAGTGATCTCCATTCTACGGTACTCCCCCAACCTCATCCTTGTCGCTATATATATTGCGCTGGCTGTTCGTAAAGACACCGCTATCAGTCCTCTGTGCTCCTTCTTCCAACCGTCTGATCTGAGACCGGGCGCTGAATTCTCGCCTGCAACTGACTTGCCCACCCTTTTACTGTCCTTAAATCTCCCCGTCAATTAGCAGCGCGTCTCCTCCTTTCCATTCGATAGAAAGATGATTCTACTAAATTGGTTAGCATTCCTTGCTTATATCAACTATACAATGGCCTTCCTCCTGTTCTCCCTGGGTCCAACCTACTACGAAATGGGCCAGAATGTTGATCTTGTTGTAAATAAGGTCGAATCAGACAACACTCAACTTCCATACGGCTTTTACGACCTCTCATTTGTATGTCCTTCAAGAACTTCAAAACCTCTTGGCCTTCTGTTGGGACAAATCCTTAGGGGTGACCGGTTATGGCAGCTGGAGTTTGACTTGAAATTCGGAGTTGATAAGGATTGTATGGGTCTCTGTATTATGCTTTCTAGAGATTATGGTATCGTTGATGCCGATAAACTTGTTAGAGAGGGTTATGTAGTCCATTGGTTGATTGATGGACTTCCTGGTGCCACCACATTCGTGCTGGAAAACAATAACAATAAGTACTACCACGCTGGGTTCCCCCTTGGCTTCGTAGAGGACGATGTTGCCTATTTGTACAATCATTACATGATAGTTATTAGATGGCATCGAGAGAAAAACGGGAAAAACACCATTGTAGGGTTCGAAGTATATCCTAAGTCTCTTATTGATACCAAATGCCCTGGTGCCAGTAAAGATTACCAAAATTTCCCTCTTTTTCCACCCAAATCCTTGGCGGCTAATGTGAAAGATCAACAGAAAACATCTATCCCATATACTTACTCAGTTTATTGGAGAGAGGATAACTCCGTGGACTGGACTAACCGTTGGCAAATGTACTACGAGAGTGAAACAGGTTCACACCATATCCGATGGATCTCGGTGATAAATCTGGGACTTTTACTTCTTCTTCTTCTGATGGTTGTTGCTGTACTATTGATGCGTCTTTTTGACCTGGAAAAACTTCAACAAATCCCCTTCCAACCGGACATTTTCACATCAAAACTGACATCTTCTCTTCCAGTGTCTACTGAAAACAATTCAGGATGGCGTTCTTACGTGGGTGATGTGTTTTCTGAACCCCCATTTGCCGACACTTTGGCGGTTTTTGTTTCCCTGGGGTTGCAACTTTTAATCGTCATGTGTGGAGTTATTGTGATCTTCACCATTAATACTTACAACGGTATCTTCTTTGATCAACACCATGGTGCATTTTATCTGCTCTCACTTCTGTTTTCAGTGTTTTCCGGGGTAATCCCACTGTATTTTGGAATTGTATTACATAAGATCTTCCATACGGTAAACTTACGAACAGAATACCCTATACGTAAAGTAGTATTACTTCTGGCGGTATTCACAGGGTTCTTGCCCACTTTGGTACTCCTGGTGGTCATTTTCATCAATTTTTTCGTCAAGGCAAAGGCTTCCACCTATGCTTTACCGATTGAAACGATAATTCAACTTTTACTGCTTTGTTTCTTCTTTCTGTTACCTCTTGGAGTCATTGGAGGCTACTATGGAAATAATCAGAACAATATATTTACAAGATGGATGGCTCGTGATTCCACTCACCTGTATGGTTACTCTTCTCCAACCACTTCAAGTCATTCAATAACTCAAGTCCCTAAACCAACCCCTTTCCTTTTAACTTTCGTACCCAGTACTTTAATCTTTGGCTTGGTTCCCTTTGGTATTGTATACGTTGAATTGCTTTACATTTTCAATTCCGTTTGGCTTGAAAAAACCACATTCTATTCAATGCATGGGTTTCTTTTTATGACCATGCTTAGTTTGATTATTGTCATTGCCGAGGCCACGATTTTGACATTATACGTATCTTTGGCGGTTTATCATAATCCTAATTGGAAATGGCTTTGTTTCCGAGTCGGTTCGCTGATGGCATGGTACGTTTTTGGATACCTGACCTATTATTTTGCTCGGGTATTATATGTGCGTGATTTTGTGAGTGTATTGCTCTATTTCACCTACATGGGACTTGTTAGTGGTTTGATTGGGCTTGCTTGTGGTCTGATTGGTGTGATAACTGGATGGGTGCTTATCAACAGATTATTTGGGAGCTTGAAGAAAGATTAGATAATAGATAATGTATAATAGATAGAATGATGTAGGATGTGAAGGAGGCGATGAGGAGGAGATCACGATGTAGATGACTTTATGAAAAGGCAAAGATGTAGAATGAAAGAGTAGTGAAAGAGTAGTGAAAGAGTAGAATGAACGAATAGAATGAAAGAGTAGAGTGGGGAGTTGAGTGAAGAGTGGAGAGTTGAGTGAAGAGTGGAGAGTTGAGTGAAGAGTACTGAAAGCAGAGTGAGAGAGTAGAGTAAGAGATGTACTGTGTAATATAGAGTGACAGTAAACTGTCATTCTACTGTAATTCTACTGTCATTCTACTGTAATTCTACTGTCATTCTATATCCTCTACATGACTATGCTTATTCGTTTTTTCTCTCTATGAGTATCTAACCTAATCCAAGGAGGAAGCACCAGTAATAATGTCGACCAATTCGTTGGTAATAACAGCTTGTCTGGATCTGTTGTACAAGATAGTGTAAGAGTTAATCATATCACCGGCATTCTTGGAAGCATTATCCATAGCGTTTCTTCTAGCAGAAACTTCAGAGGCGTAACCTTCAGCCATGGCTGCCAAGATAGAGTTGGCCAAGGAGAAGTCAGAAACAGTGGAGGTGACTTCTTCAGTTTCCAATTCGTACTTGGACAAACCTGGAGCCTTTTCAATGGCTTCTTGAGTGTAAACATTGAAAGTAGCTGGCTCAAAAGATACAGTGTTGATAAATTTGTTGTACAAGATCTCGACATTATCATATTCACCCAAGGTTTGGATCTCGTCAGCAATCAAAGAAGCTTCAAAGAAGTTGGGTTCCTGCTTACCTACACCATTAAAGGAGAGCTTGACATTGTCACCGTGAGTTCTCAATAATTGAGCTTTAGTCTTGTCACCAATGGCAACAAAATCGACATTTCCGTTCAATGCATCGAATCTCTTTCTAGCAGCCTTGGAAATCTGGGAGTGAATAGAACCACAAAGTCCCTTGTCGGAGGAGACAACGATGACCAAAGTCTTCTTGTCTTCAACGAGAGCTGGTTCAGTATTTTCATTGAATTCAGCGTCGGTCTTGTTGAAAACACGGGAAGAAGCCATGGCCCTCTGGGCCTTGTTCAAACGGGTAGAGGCAACGATCTTCATGGTCTTGGTGATCTTTTCAATGTTCTTAATGGACTTGAGACGCATTTCGATTTCTCTTAAGGTGGCATAGTTTCTACTGGTAAAGGTTAGTATATGGTGGAGATATGGGGAGGCTAAGCGCCGACTAAATGGATAATTGGACGTCTCAATGTCCAATGTATACGGTCTGGAACATACCTGGCTTGAACGCCGAGCGAACGGGCAGCTGTGGTGGCTCCTAAACGAAACATAGTAGGGTTATGCTTGGGTTGGATTCAACTGAAGTTTCAAAATCGATTGAAAATCCGGTGCGGTTAAAACGACGACGAATTTGATTGGTGGGAAATTTGCCCGGGCACGAAATTTATGTGCAGGCTCGGAATCATGGGACGAGAGGAGGAGAGGAGTGAAGGAGAAGTGAAGATGGAGTTAGAAGTGAGGAAAGAAATATGGATGCACTGAAGCTAGGGCATACGAGCTTTGGAATACGATGTAGATAAGTGACATTTACGATGCAATTGAGTGATATTTTCGTGGTTGTGTGTTTTAAAGTAGTTTCCTGCTATATTGTATGCTCCTTCTTGGTCTGTACTTCTGATGTGTGTTTTGCTGCCCGGGGCTTTCCGTGCGCTTTCCGTGCGCTTTCCAGTCGCGTTCATGAAAATAATGAGAGAAATGATGTAAGAGAGATACTATAAGAGACACTGCTGAGGCTATTGATCGATGCCGTTTGATACTAGATAATATGAAGAAGATACTCGTCTATTCTAAAAAAGAGGAACTAAAAAATACAGTGATTGTTCCAAAAATATCCATCTTTCCTATTATCTCTGCGGAATATCCCTCTTCATCCAGCTCATTTGTCAAGCCACTTTAAGTGTAACCTATGCCGTCTAGATTTTGCACAAGCGTTATGGTAAACCGGGCTGCCATCATCAAGGAACAAACCAAAACCAAATTAGACCACCAATATCAACTGTCTCTTCAGCACCATAACATTTATCGCTTTTCATTACCTTTCACTACTGATCTTCTTCATTGTGCCTCTCAATTCTAAATACAATTAGAATCGCCTTGTTGAAATCAATTAGTCCCAACATCGCTGACATCGCTAATATCACTAATATGCCACTCTCTTTGTCGCTAAAATGAACTTTGTGACTGATGTAACTCAATTCTCCAATACACTAATTTTCCTAGTACACTAATATAATACACTTGTATCTCCAACACAAATATCTTGCAAACCTACCATCTCATATTTAGCCAGTATTTTTCCTTATTTCCCAACACACCCACCAGAAGGGTTTATTCTCTTTCACTGAACTACTTCACCATTTCCTTGGCCCACTTCATTTTCCTCTATTTCTCTACTGTCCTCTATTATCTTCTACTATCCTCTACCATACTCTATTGTACCTCTCCGATCCTACGATTCTCCGCTCGATAGCCGTATATTACACTAATCTGCCACCCCCGGTGGCCCTATGCAAACATGCAATAATTCTATTTGGAAGGATCGTTCTTCTGGTATCCCAAGTAACCCTGGATCCCGTAATCCTCAATCATCTTCATGTACTTTAATACCAAAGGTCTGCAGTTTTTCTGTGCGTCTTCTTCGTGATATTGTCTACACTTTCTCAATGCCTCGTGTGTCACTCTCAATGATTGTGTTCTAATCCATTGCTCCCTCAACATCGAGTCTCTGGCCTTCTCAACATCGGCAAAGTTAGCATAGTCGATGTCATCGAAGGAGACAAGCTCGTGTCTTTTGTGATGAGAGTAGTCTTCTAATGCTACTGTGTTAGTATATCCATCGTTTCCCACCATCAAAGGTCCTTCTACCACTCCATTATAGCTCTCTTAAACGTACTCATTATCGTTAGTAGGACTTTGGCACGTAAGTGTGAAAAGAATAAATTTAACTGGATGGTGGAGAGTGGGTGGGGCACGACCACATCACGTGATGTGATTGATTGATAAATTGAGTTTGATTATAACGATGGTGCCTCAAAAAATGCCCCTCATGAAAATTCTCCATACAAACGGGAGGAACCGTCAATAAATTATCAATAAACTGTCAATAAACTATCAATAAACTGTCAATAAACTACCCATAAACTATCCATAAACTATCAATAAACTGTTAATAATGTATCGTTAAACTGTCAAAAAACCGTTAATAAAGAATCATTAAATCATCAATAAGCTATCAATAAATTGTCCATGTATCTCTCGAGGGGACTGGTCAATTAATCCTCTTTGCCTATGATTGTCGTCTACTGCCTCTTTCTCTTGCCTAAGCAAAATACACCTACAGTCTCTTTTCCTCCCAACTCCCAAAAATAGACTTCATTGCTCGGTTGGTTCGAGCCTCCCCCACCCCCCGCGAACGTGACAACACAACCTCGATCTGGAAATTTCACCTGCCAAAACCGTTTAAACCCACATTGTCCACCCAACAACAACCCATTTATTGGTGATGACTGCTCCCAAAACGGCCCTGGAAGCCTCCAATGTTTCTCCGGCAGCTCCAGTCCACATAGCGCGCTTCAATGCCAAGTATGTCGCCCATATCCATACAATTACCGCTTATACTGGGTTTCTTTCTGCTTTAATCGTGGGGATCTGGCTTCATTACACTAAGATCGTCAAGAACTCTTCGTACGGTTATCCTGATGAATGGTTCCCCTCTGTATCTGCCACCATTGGCGATTTGTACCCTGAAAGATCAATTTTTCAGGTGGCTATTGCCATTACTTCTGGTCCTAGATTTGTTCTTGTGTTCTTAAACTTTGTATGTGCTTATAAAGTTGGCCCCAAACGGGCTTGGGGTGCTTTAATCTCTGGATTGCTTCGTACTCTTACTTGTGGTGGCTGGGTCTATATCACATCTACAGATGATCATGATTTCCATGACATTTTTATGATTTCTTATATGGTGCTTACCATTCCTTGGACAGTGTTGGTGACTGGCACAACTCCAACGGGGACTTTCCTTAAAAAGGCTCGATTTATCACTGCTTTTGCATTTTTTGCCGCCATTGTACCCTTGGTGTACTGGTTTATTCAACATAAAGTCCATATCGTCGCCGGTGCCTATTCGATTTATGCTTATTTCGAATGGGCCTTGATCCTTTTGGATGTGGCCTTTGATGCTTTATCAGCCATTGCCTTCGAGAATATCGAAATAGTAGTCACTACTGCTGGTGCTCTGGTTGAATTTGAACGCACTGTCTCTCCTGCTGTAATAGTACAAGAAAAGAAGAAGAAGACCTCCTCCTCTATAATCAACACTTTTACCCCTACAGAGTTTGTGGTTAACACTATTAATGCTTACACCTTCTGGACTCTAGCAACTTCGCTTTTCTTGACCGTATGGTACTTCCCCTTGTGGTACATGGGTCTTTCTGGCTGGGAGGCAGTGGTGGCAGTGTATTTTGCTGCTCCCTTTGTACTTGTTCTCCCACCAATCCGTAAATTCTTTACCGCTTACCCCTTTGTAGCTCGTTCCACAGCAGTTATCATTGGATTAGGCTCTTATAAAACCGAAGATCCAGAAAAACGGTTGCTTTTAATTACCGTTGGTACGGCTTTTGCCTTAATTGCCTTTGTTTCTGAAGTGAATGCTTATGCTTTGGCCCCACAGAAGCTCAAATCCCTTGTAGTATCCACAATAGTTGGTTTGCTTGCCACCTCGGTATTGAAGTTCTCTAATTATTCTAATAATCCCGTTTGGCCGGTCATGAATGAGGAAAATGGAGGCTGGAATGCCACGGGGATTTTCATTGGTCTTGCAGCAGCTTTCGTAACCCCATCTTTGAAAACGGTCTCACAAACTCGCTCTGCTTTCAGTGATGGGTCATCGTTCATTTTGGCTGCCCTTGGGGTTGGAGGTTACTTCTTTTGTCTTCAATCCTATCTAAGTGATTCGGGAACTTTGGCTTCATGGACTTGGGAAGGTTTCCCAGTTCGGGGCCCAACTGCCATCACTGCAGCTCTTCCACATTTTGTAGCCGTTTCTTTAGGTGTTTTAGCGTCTATTAAAATCTCCGATTCCAATTTATCCGGATCGGTCTGGACTATAGGAGGTCTCTTGGGTGCTTTTGTTTTATATGCTTACCCTAACTGGACTGGATTTTCTGGTTCTCTCGTGTTTGTCTTTTGGCTTGCATCTATAGGCCCTATTATATTTGAATCTGCCAGTGGCTTCAATCCAGGATTACTCTTCTTTGTTGCATTTTTGGTAGATATTTTCATCTCATTGGCTTCCATTTGGATTGTTGCCTACGCTTTCGTACCATATGGTCCATTATTGAGAGAAAGAACCGATATAGTGCTAGGTCTTGGTGTTTTCACCACTGTTCTTGGTGTCTTAAACTATCGTTTGAAGCATAAAAACGAAAACCATCCGCTTGTATCAGTTGGCCCCTTGATTAAACAAGCATTGACCATATTAAGTGTCTTGCTTGCCCTTTCTGTGGCAATTACTTTCAAACGTACACCAGTCAGCCCTCACCAACCATTCAACAAGGATTCAAAATCATTTACCACTGGTATTTGGTGTGTTCACTTTGGTTTGGACAACGATATGTGGTCGAGTGAAACAAGAATGCTTAATCTCTTAAGAGAAGCTGAGGTCGATATTGTGGGTTTATTAGAATCTGATACTCAGAGATTGATCGGTGGAAATCGTGACTTCACTCAAAAAATTGCCGAAGAATTGGGTATGTATGTAGATTATGGCCCAGGTCCAAACAAACATACCTGGGGTGCTGCTCTTTTGTCTAAATTCCCAATCATCCAGTCGTCTCATCACCTTTTGCCATCTCCAGTCGGCGAGCTTGCTCCAGCAATCCTTGCTACCTTAGATATTTATGGAGAACATGTGGACGTTGTTGTCTTCCACTCTGGCCAGGAGGAGGACATTGAAGATCGTAGATTACAATCATTGGGAATTGAAGAACTCATGGCTAATTCGCCAAGGCCGTTGGTTTTGCTCAGTTACTTAGTCACTGAACCATTGAAGGGTAATTACTTTACCTACTCTTCAGACAAGCTGAGAGTTCATGATATCGACAGCACCGATTGGGATCGATGGTGTGAATACATCATGTTTAGAGATTTGAAAAAAGTCGGGTACGCTAGAATCTCTAGATCCACCATCACTGATACAGAGTTACAAATTGCCAAATTCAAGGTGTTGGACGACACCTTCGACAGGGACCACGAGTCACTCTATGGAAACAATTTTGTCGATGAAGAAGAGATCGACCAAAGCTTACGATTCCCGCTGCTTTTCAGAGGAGATGGTATCCGTGGACATAGATACCATGTATTCGATGAGCCTCGGTATTTCAATCAAAACTAGAAAGATGTTAAAAGTATGTACTTTAGAGTCAATAGATGTCAAGACTCCTAGATGTAGAGATGTTATTGTTTGATACCGGAGGAGAGTTACTTGAATAGAAAGATGATTGACGTAGAGCTGAATTGTAGAGATGGGGGTTTCGATACGATTCTTGTAGGAATGCTAACGGAAGGTGTTTTAAGGAGAGAATGTATGGAGGGTATTGTGAGAGATGGTTGTATATAATATGAATAAATATGATCTCAAAAATTTGAATACATTTCGAAATTAACATCTGAATACACCCGAAGACTGAAGCAGGTATGCCTGATTTTGTCAAAGAAAATGCACTCAATGAGGATGAAAAGAGGCAACAGGAGGAACACGAGCTCGAGTTGAGCAAAGCACATCTTTCCAGCGTTCAAGAATCGGAGCGCAAGTCCCTTTATGAACAATTGCAAGATGCAAAAGGTGCGTATTATCACTATCATCACTTTGCATAATGATAAGTTTGAAAAATTGATGTCTTCTACTAACGGCAGCAAAGAAACAGGAGAAATTTGATCAAATGATAGCATCAAGGAACTCATCGTACAAATTAGACGAGAAGTCAGCACAGTTTCTTGAGTCTGTACGGCAAGAGAAATTACGGAAAGAAGAGGCCAAGATATTGCATGAAGCTTCAGAATTGCAAAGATTTAAAGCGATGAAAGAGAAAAAAATTGAAGTAGAGGAGGCAGACATACATAAGCCGTTAGTGCTAAAGAAAAGGAAGTTGACTATACCAAAGATAGCGACTTCGAAGGCACTATCTGTAGATAGCGTAGTTATTAAAGACGACAAAAAGAAAGAGGCAGTTGCAGAAACAAGTTTTGCATTGCCTGTGCCGCATGATGGCCCTATATTAGGTTTAGGAAGCTATTCGAGTGATGAATCAGAGGAATCTAACTAGCGAAATTGAGGGCTAGAAGAGGAATGGCAAAAAATTAATGATCATCATAGACGATATAAATTCATCAAGAAGAAACATGCATAGAAGCAATAAACTCTCTATAATCCCAGCCACTGTAACCCCACTGTAGTTACCATGTCTTTATCACAACCATAACCTCCTCTAATAGCAAATTCCTGCACATAAACCGAGGTACCAATTTTTTTCACCAAGCGAAGCTTTTTCTATCCAGCATGTTCGGGTCTTTCATCAAGGTTGGTCTTGCTAGACTGCCTGTGGTGAACCAGTTGTTCCAGATGCGTACCATGAAGACGCATCAGGGAATCAAGAAGCGGTTTTTGGTAAAAGGATCCAAACTATTCAGAAAAAAGGCCTCTAGAAATCATGGTAACTGTGGATTCAGTTCAAGAAAATTGCAGAAATTGGACGGCTTGTTCGAAGTTACCAATAAGGGAGGACATTTGGCCAAGTTGAAACAGGCTTTAGGAGGCGGATTTTGAATCATGTACATACGGAATAGAAATATAGCGATCCAAAGGTGTAGGAAGGGCTGTGAATCTACCACTACCAAATGGTTTTTTAAGATAGGTTGATCTATAAAAACTGTGCTTAATATATGCCTTAACGCTTCACTGAGAATGTGCATTTTTGGGGTCAAATACTTCTGGGTATTAACAGTGAACAAATATTTTGGTTTATTTATCCCAGTGGTTTCTTTCCCTCGTTGACTGTCCACTTGTTGGTAGACAACACCGGCAATATGGTGGAGATTTGCAAGCACGGTAAATGTTGCACTAACATTGTCACCCGCAATGACTTTAAATTTGGCAGAGAAATTGCTTCCAATAGAGTCCACAACAAGAACAAGTTGTAAATTAAAAGTTTTTATGTCATTAACGTGGATAGTAATAACATTCAGAAATGCCACAAACTTTGGGTCTTTGGAGTACAAAATTTCCCCAGGTTTAAGCGGACATGGGTCTTTATTAGTGGTAAGAAACACCTTTCAAACTACCAAAACCTGTAAAGAAGTTTGACCTGCTTTTCCGAGGTACGTTAACGACTCGCTCGAAGTATTGAAATAATTAGCTGTGACGTATAACATCAGCTTAACATTACCATCTAAAGAAACTTAACGTCCTATTTTGTGAGTGTCAATTACGAATTTTGGTTGCAGAATTTTATAGGAATACAATCCCCCCGCCCCTCCCCCCTTCGAATGGCTCGTCTCTCACCGATTCTCACTGGTTCCATTGATCTGTGATCTTACCAGTATCCTCACCCTAGTCGTTTCAATGATCTCCAAATAAATCATCATTGGATAATTTCTGATCATCCACAGCAAGAGAAATCACTATCACCCCAATTCCAACACTAGCAAGCACTTTTTAACGGAGTATTTTAATGCATAGAAAAACGTTCTTATTGGAAATGACCTATTTTTCAAATCAAATACTATTTATTCATTCATATCTAAAATCGAATTCTTCCAAGAGCTCTCTTTTCCCCTTAATCAACAACTTTTAGGTGTTCCACTCCCCGGAAGTAGTGATGATCAGTCTCAATAGTTACGGTCATTGGCGTATTATCTAAACGGACAGCGTGCAATTTGACATATGTATCAGTCCCGATAGAATCAATCACCGGAACAAACAAATCCAAATCCGGGGTTTCAATATCATTGACATGTGTAATAGAAGAGCTGATAATTCAGTTTCTGAAAGTGGTGTCTCCCACCCGAAATCTGTTAAAATACATTCAGTGAAAGTTCATCAAGATGTCTTTTTCCATCATGGGGTGAGCTTTGAAAGACTGCGCCATTTCATTTAATAAATGAATGGTTTTAAACTTAGACTTATTGACAGTGGGCACTTAAATGTGAATCTTCTCGCTGTCACTCAAAATTTCGGTATTTAATCTCTCCTTTCGATACATACCTTCAAGATCTCTCAACCAATTTACTAACTTACCATCGTATTGGGTAAATGTCAATCACTGGAAGCAATTTTCGAGCACAATAATTCCTCTTTGAATCTTTAAGTGAACATCTTAGCCCACTTAAGTGTCAAAGTATTCATCAACTGCAAGAAAATTAGTCACGATTTCACCATCAATTTCTAAGAGCACATCAATTTTTTGGATTTGGCCATAAGCAGTGCCATTCTTAAGAATTCCGTCTGCAACAAGCATTCCAATACTTTCAGGGTTCTTCTTCCTTGCTTCACTCTCGAATGTAATACAAGTCTTCTCATTCATCATATGTTTTAATAACCATTTGATTTGTAAATCGCCTCTAGGGACACTGGTTCCCTCTTGGATAAGTCAAGGGCTCTTAAATGTCTGTGTAGAGGTAAAAAATATCTGTCGAAGCACCCCATAATCCGCCAGCTTGCAAAGCAATTGCCTTGCCATTCACATCTACAACTAGTGAACCAGATGAACCTCCAGTAGCCGATGCCGCTGCCTCTGCCTGAATATATGCAGTGTTTAAGTCATTGTATCCATGGTAATATTCTACGACGTTTCTATCAAGGGGTGAGATATAGCCAGATAAGATCGAAAGCTTTTCACCATCATCACCTACAACCCTGATTTCTGCTCCAACAGTAGTATCATCGGGATTTAATTTTACCTCAGACGATGATTTAACCTTACTCGGATCGAATTGCAACAATCCGAAATCGTGTACTGGATCCCGGTAAATGGGGATGAGGGTAGCATCCTCGTGATTGTTGAAAAGTGAACGTCCAGTAAATGGACCAGAACTCACAACATGGCGATTTGTCACGATCATAACTCTTTCAGAATCAACAATGAACCCAGTAGCCCCCGAAACCTCTGGAGAGTCAGTATCAAACGGTATGACGTGAGCAAAGTGAATAGAAACCACCAGATTCACCACATGATCCATTACTGATTTGCATTTTTCATCCAGATTTCAAAACAGTGGTGATCCAGACCCACCGGTCTTGAAATAGGCAATTGCAAACGTAATTGCTGTCTCAATAAAAAGTAATTGCATTTCTATGGCCGATACAAATTTTAGGAAGTCGGATTACTATATATATTTTCCGATTTGCCGTGCGCTATTTTTAGAGGCTTATCGCTGCCGCACACGTCAAATGTACGTCATGGCTAAAAGCTTAAAATTTTTAAATTGGGAGAATTCTACAATTTTACACTTTAACAATTTTATTTAAGTTTTCCTTGACTCTTATGTGCCATCAATTTTTAATTCAATGGAATTTTTTCACCCTTCCACTGACATCCATCACTTTTCATACCAATCGTTGGGAAGTAGTGGTAATTCGTTCTAACCGATTTAATTATAGGTTTCACATTAGGGAAATAACGAATTCTCACGTAGGTTGCATCGGGGATTTTTGAAATCACTTTAATAAATTCTTCCATATTAGGAGTAGGCTCATCGTTCACATGAGTAATGAAAGCCTCTGTTTCAATTTTATATAAGTCAGCTGGGGAACCAGTTAAATACTCAACTGTGTAAACGCCCAGATAAATCTTGCTTTTGGCTGTACGAAGGCTAGAAGGTGGTTTTCTTACAATTATCCCACACCAGACGACGTACAGATCGAATTTGAAAATTGATGTATCTAAAGTCGAGACTTCAAAAACGAGTTCCTCCTTGTCTCTAACAATCTTAACCTCTAATTTTTCTTCTTGGTCAAACCTGTGGAGCATCCTCAAATTATCGAATAATTTTCCATTAATGGTAAGTACTATATCACCTATCTGCAAGGGTTGCTCTGGTGTTTCTACCAGTAAAGGAACTGAAACTTGACTCACCACAAACAACTCGTTTTGATGTTTAGTGGCATCGAATTTTCCTATCCATTCATCTTTAACTCCCTTTGTGCGGGCATCATTAAGTGGAAGTTTTTCAAAGGATACATCAAGAATCTTGGTGGGTTTAACTACGGAATTGTTTCCCAATTGTCCCAAAATACCAACAAAAGATGTTGTATCTAAAGCAAGGTTTTCTCGGTCATCCCATATATATTCATTGGAATCCATAAAGATGGCTCTCACCTTCCCGTGATCATCTGCGTATACTCCGAACTCGCATTTCTGAAGAAGCAACAGTGAAA
The DNA here is from genome assembly GCA_030570095.1 of Kurtzmaniella quercitrusa. NCBI lineage: Eukaryota > Fungi > Ascomycota > Pichiomycetes > Serinales > Debaryomycetaceae > Kurtzmaniella > Kurtzmaniella quercitrusa. The sequence continues at coordinate 132,753 of JAJLUZ010000031.1, read as the reverse complement.
CTTTAATATGAGTGGCATTGAAGAAATATTTGCCGTTGGGCATCTGGGAAATACCGGATACAGTTGTACGTTTGCAAACTAATTCATCGTCTTCCATGATTCCAACAAGATAAACGTCATCACTCACCTCGAGAGGTTTTTCCTGTTCAAAAAGTGGAGTTCGTACATCAGCTTCAACCAATCTGGGGTCGTACTTCAAAATTGTGAAATTGTGACAAGGGTCAGTATAGACGATTTGAGCCTCAACTTCGATACTTTTAGCAAATATAATTGCCGCATAGCTCACTTCTATATTAATGCAAACCTGCGACGTAATTACAAAACCTTTTTCTGCGTCAATGACAAGCCCATGCGTAGAAGATGGAACAGCTTGACTAACACCGTACATCATTTTACTATACTGAATAGTGACAAAAGACTTTGCTAATAAATTACACGACTCGCTTGAAAAGGATGGTACACTGAAAGTACCTTTCTTTGGAGTGGGCACAACAGAGGGTACAGGTTTTTCTTGAAGCAATTCGAAATCCCAAATCCCGCTGTCGTCATTTCTGGTGGCCAAGAGCATTTCTGGATTGCTGCCTCTAACAAATCGTCCAATTTCTCTCTTGGGAATTGGGCGATAACTATCTTTTTGTTCTTCAATCCATTCAAATTTTTGAAGATCGGGAATTTCTTTTGCAATATTAATGAAACTTTCCAAGTCACTTACTGGCTTATCATTTATCCGAGTAATATATAGTCCTCTTCCGGTACAAACCCCACGGACAGGGACATAATTTGAAATGGCATTTAGGTATGATGCCGGGAAAAATGCATCGTTGTTTATAGTCACAAATTTGTCAACTGTGAAGGCATGGATATCTTCGACTCTAATCATTTCTTTATGAAAGGTTTTATTTCTTTGGAATACAAATTCAACGTTCTGCCCTACTCTTTCATCCAATAATTCATCCACTAAGACATGACCTCCAATTGGATGACCATCGATAGAAATAAGTATGTCTCCTTCCTGGATTATTCCGTCAGCTGGGCCCTCTGGCAAAACAATAACGGCCAGCAATAAACCTATATTTGTGGGGAAAGTCGCTCTTGCTTTCTTCAGATACTCTTCACTTAAACCTAACCTTTCACATTCTTCAAATGGTCTCAATTCCCATTTGACTTGAATATCGCCTCTTGTAATTGGGTTTCCCGATTGAATACACTTTAATGCTCTTCTTGGTCTGAACAACGGTAAGAAGTAATCTGTAGAGGCACCCCACATACCGCCAGCTTGCAATGCAACTGCATCACCCTTTACATCGACCACTGGTGATCCTGAAGAACCACCAGTTGCAGATGCAGATGCTTGGTAATATTCGGTGTTAAAATCATTGTAAGTTCCGAAACCATAATCAGGCGTTATTCTGTCTATTCTAGAAATGATACCACCCAAAATAGAGAGTTTTTCCCCCGCATCATTTCCTACTACGCGAATATCTGTTCCTACAGAGGCACCTTCTGGATGGAGTTTAATTTCATGCACTTCCATATACTTAATATCTGAAATATTGTACTGTAAGAAGCCAAAGTCATGTACGGGATCTCTATAGATGGGCTTAACTATAGCCTCTTCGTGGTTATCAAAAACCGCATATCCATAAAATGGACCTGGTCCAACTACGTGACGATTTGTTAAAATGATCCCTCTTTTGGCATCAACCACAAACCCGGTGGCTTGACCTGATCCTTTGTCACCGAATTCGACTCCATATGGGCTACTAAAATGTAAACTTACTACCAGTCTGACGGTGGTAGTTAGGATTTCTTGCCATGATGAAGTTGGGTCGGCGACTGGATCGGCCAATTGGACTTTACTGAAGGGTTCCGTGAGTTCCGCCATTTAATTATTTGAAAAATCGATGTCTTTCGAGATTTCACTTGCCTTTTATCTTCATATGCGGCTAATAAATAAATGGTGTAGTTTGGTTATAATTGATGATGATCTCCTCGAGCCGCACAGTTGAGCAAGCTCGGCATTATGCATGTGGAAAAGAAGAGAAGAGAAGAGGAGTACCAACCAGATTGGGCAGCAAAATGAGCAACAAAAAAAGTAACAATTGACGAAATCAGAACTTTGAAGATGACTCTTAACCACGAAGTCTCTATTGGTCTCAATTAATACAACCATGTCATCAAACTTGCTCATAATATACCGACGTGTTGTACCTTGAGGGCGAAAAAAATAATTTCTCGTAAATCGTACGCGAGTAAATCTGATCAATAGGTTAACATCGTGGGGAACAGCTACACAGGGGATTAGATTTCGCTAATGGCCCTCTAACCAGAGTTCTTGTCGGTGAATGATTCATATTATCGAACACGATATATTTCAGCCTTTTTTTTGAATCGTAGTCTATTTTTTTACTAACGTCCAAAAACCTTCATTCTCTACAAGGGACCTATTGAGTCACTGTGCAGAAGCGTTAATACTTGGCACACTATACGAGGTCGATCCTCCTTAGCTAAGGGTGACTATCCATATATGAACATTTGACCCGTACTTTTCAGAGGTTTATCCGATTCATGCTTCATGCCGAAGTGTACTACATTCATTAACTATGGGTATTTCCAACAAGTTTATCAACAGTTACACGGAGGAATGGCTAAAATAATAATTACAATCTTTGGCCCTGATGCACCTGCAGCGTTCCTGAAAGAATTTCGTAACCAATTACCATGGGAGTTATATGAGTCTGTAAAACAAAAATTGCCACTTGGAGACTTTTTTACACCAAAGAGTGGTTGGAAAGTTGCATCTATCAACCAACTTTCCTGATCTGTCATCTGAATTCACACATTCATCAATTATTCTTCTCTTCCTGACTTCTACATGTCACAATTTTATTCACCATCTACATTTACAAAATAATTCAACCACAATCTCTACTCAGTTCTACATTCAAATTCTTGAAACCACTACTCAGTATTTCTATTATTACATTATTAACCCGTTAATTAGTGTGTCTTTTCAGCATATATCCTCTATGCTATGCTAGTTTAGTACCCGTGCTCTTTGAGCTTTTCGTAGACTCTTGAAGTCCAATTATCATAGTACTCCTGCTGAGATTTGGACGAAAACATCACCGATGCATTGACCATACATCCAAATCTATCCAAATCTATCTCATCTCCCAATCTGGCCTCATTCTCCCTTCTCTCAACATCAGCTTGCAGCACTAATTGCTTCCCTCCACCGTATTTTCGTTCTAAACTTGATACCCACGGCTCAGTATGGACCATGTCTTCTACAATGCTACACCAAATGACCATATTTGGCTTCATTAACCCCCCCTTTTGATATTGGAAAAGCTGGTCTTGCAATTGGCCCCGAGATCCTATTCTTCGATCCAAAATTTTATGGTTAATTCTGACATATGCTGTGTGAATAATTCCACAGGCAAGCAACCATTCGTTCTTTTTGGCGAATTTTTGCTGGAGTCTACAGAAAGACGCCAATAAAAGTGGAGTAACATCGGCTGGAATGTAAAAATGATTGGCAAAAGCTATGAAATCAGGGATTTGAACTACTCTTTTACTTTTAAATGGCGATTTTGAAGGTGATTTTGAAGGCGATTTTGAGGGCGATTTAAGGGGAGTACTGGTGGAAGTTTGGAAGGCGTCAACCGGTTGCGGCTTACTGGGGGTTTTGAAAGGAGAAGTAGTCGCTGAAGTTGCAGAATGAGACCCCGAATCTACTGCCAATTCGGTCACCAGCCCATCACCACCCTTTCCATTCGCTTGCTTTTGCCTTTTAGGGCTTTGAACAACAACATCGCTCTTTCTTTTCGGATTAAACGGCGATTCAACGTCTCTAAACTGGGTTTTATCCAGATCAGCTGCCGTTTGAAGCTTCTTCAATACCTTACTACTACTACTACTACTACTTTTACTAGGGGTATCTCCGGACTTCAATTCTTTGACCAGTTGTCGTTTTGGTGTGAGTGGAGCTAAAAATTTTGCCAGAAAGTCATCAAGAACCCGTCCTAAGAGCTTTGGGGGAACGGGTATTTGATTAGTACTAGGAACTGGGAGGTCTAAACTATTCCCGAGATGCTCAATTGCGACATAGGCACTAAAATGGTACCGTCCGATTTCAGCTTGATTTGGAAGTTTGGGAATCCGCACAAGACTGTGCTTGTACACTGAATCAGCATACTCTACTAGTCTGGGGGGGAGGGTACCAGAGTGGTGTGGAATGAGATCTTGTAGTGACTGTTTGACCTGATTCATGGAGACCAGAAGTCTGCAGTCCCTGAAAAATTATCCGGTAGAAGATCAGGCGAAATCCAGCAAAACAAGCAATTTTACCACCACGAAGAGTGAAAATAACCAATAGAGTCAATCTACAATTCACCTCTTGATAGTTATTTCGAGGGTCCTTACCTGGCCCCATTGAGACCTGTATATACTCACAGAGACCATTGGTTTGTGTTCTGCATATAGATCCCTCTCGCCGGGTAACTCCAACGAGCCAACCAGAGAGGGTCAAAATGTCTTACGCACTGAAAAGAAACCATAGTTAGACACAATACAACTAGATAGAACCATGTTTAGAGGGTCCAGAGTCGTTATCCGTAGCTTTTCAAGTGCTGTACCGCGCATGCAGAATACTCCCACCAAGTTTGATGGACATGTCACCCCCAAAGAGATCATCTCAGGCGCTCCAAAGGAACTTGTTACCAACAGAACCGTAAGAATCTATCAAGAAGCCAAGCCTGCCACTCAGCTGGGTCACCATAATGGAGACCATTGGAAATTGGACTGGGATGTATTGGATGGTGGGAACCGTTGGGAAAACGACCTTATAGGATACCAATCACTGGCTGATTACATGCAAGGAACTCAAATGAAGTTTGATACTAAGGATGCTGCCATCAGATTTGCCGAGGGTCAAGGTTGGGACCATTACGTTCAAGAGCCAAAGAAGCGTGCTTTCCGTAAAAAGGAATATGCTGCCAACTTCTTCCACGTTTCTGGGCCATTGAAGCATATTAGAACTAAGTAGAGAGACAGGAAGGTGATGAAACAGAAAGGAGGGCGTGTTGATTTCAGGTAAATTTAAGGACATTCAAGTTGTTGATGCTAAATTTATCACAGGGATGTTGACATGACTTGCGATAGGTGGCAATTAAGGATAAAAAATTTGTCGCGTAGTCGACGGATTCAAAGAAGTACCACATTCAGCCAAATTTCGGTGGAAGTGTAGAAAGTGGAGATAGAGTTGGAAAAGGGTAATCGATGATTACTTTGCATGATATTATAAAGAAAAGTACAAAGAATACGAAAAGATGTAGGGAAGAGGAGATCAACGAGAGCTCGGTAACGTAGTAAATAGTGTGGTAGACAATCGCAGTAGACATTGTAGTAGACATTGTAGTAGACGTTTTAGTAAAAATCCTTAGCTGTTGATATGAAATCATCAGGAGTTTCAAGGTGTATCATAACGATGCCGTCACAGTGAGAGTGCAGTTTTGATCTATAGCCAGATTGTTAATTACAGGAATACAAGTGAATAATATAAAATAGAATAAGGTGGCTAAATAGTATAAAACAGTATAAAGTAGCTACATACTATAAGATAGAATAACACATCTAAATAGTCAAAATAGCTGTAAAGGAGATTGAAATAAAGGTGCATAGTTCAAATATTATAGCGTCTTTACATAAACTGGAGGAGGGGCATCTGGTGCCACCACTGCCGGAGCAAACGTTGGTGGGGTTATATGCCAGCTTGGACGAGGAAGGGTGGTGTTGTCGTTGAGTACATATACCGGTGGAGCGACAATCCCATTTTTCTGTGGCAATTGGCGTTCGGGGTCTTCAATTCTTGTCCTTCTCCTTTTCACCTTAACACAAACGACTATCATGGCGATGATGATCCAAAAAATTATCATGCCCACAAGCAGTACGACAATTTGAGCTTTAGATTCATGGCGAGTACCGTGCATCGTAGATGTTAGAAAATTGACACTAGTACATGCTGGGTGTTTTATGGTGTATCTATAGTTTTCACTTCATGTCTGCTTAATTGATAAATTAGTGATAAATGAGTGACGGTTGCGTAATCATTGATAACTAATTAATACCTTATTGATACCTTATTGATAGCGAATTGGAACTTAGTGTAGTGCTAAATGGGTGTTTGACTGGAGTGGTTCTATTATTTTTTGGCGCTAGGTCAGCCTATTGTAGGATAATTGCAGGACCTCGTAAACTTTAAATAGTGGTAAAGCATAGTAAATAACGTCAAACGCCGATCGGGAACTCTGTAATCGTCAGTTCGAGGCGGTCTTGAGAGTCAGTCAAAAGCGGAATTCTGTCACAAGATAAAAAATATAGATAGCTTGTAGTACTATATATCTTTCTGTCAAATTAATCTGTCGTATTTCTGGCATGTGAATCGCCGAGAGTTCGGGTGACTCCGAAAAGTGTCAGCCGTCCGAGGACGAAAGATGATTAATTCTTAATATACCATGACCATGTTGGCAGAAGGGATTATACGGAGGTAAAGGAATAGATAATGAATGTGTAGAGAGTAAATGTCCATAAGACATTATGACTAGAATGACTATAGTAAATACAATTTATGACTATAATGACTAAAATTAATGACTTCAAACCATGATTGTAATGATTGGAGCATTAGGTTCTTCTATTTTTAAGCAATTTTAATGGTATATCCACTTTAAGATCTATAAGATAGCGAGGAATGTAGTGATTGTTCAGCTAACATAAAACATGTGAAGAGATTTCTTTACTGGACAAATGGGAAGAACCTAATTTGACTCTTTATTGAATAGACTGCACTACTAAAAAGCTACGGACCCTACTACGATGAATGGATCATCCCCCCTTCTTCCTCTTCTTCTTCTTCTTCCCATCTTCTTCTTCCTCTCATCACCCCCACTTCCTTCCCATCTTCCATCGCTCTTCGTTCTTTCTCCCACTTATCGCGTGTATTTACTCTGTAACTTTTCAGATCAAGGCTACATGCGTCCAAATCACCAGTTAGGTGACCAACGACGAGAGTTGGAGTATCGTAATGACCATTACAGACTGAAGAAAGGGTGGAAGAGTAATGGAGTTAAAATTCAGCCCAAAAACACCACTCAAACGTCTTACTTATCTCCAAAAAACCCCCACACGGGAATCAATCCTAATGATGAAAAAGAAGGTAAACTAAGAAACCATTTGGACGTCATGTCCCCCATGAGCTGGTCATATAGATCTCCAGACGTCAAGAAGAACTACAAGGTCATATATGACCCAGAATTGGACCTGAAAATCTCCAAAGAAGAACGTAAACTCCGCCAGAAGAAATTCAGGTTTAACGCAGAGTCTACTAGTCATGACCGCACTTCAAGCGTGTTAGGAACCTTAGGAGACTCCTCTAGACCACTAGACCCACGTCTCAGTGTATCAGGAAGTGGAGGTGTGAAAGCCTACCTTTCTAAACCCAATAAAAGGCTGAAGAAATTCCCCTTCCGTCAACTTCCCCAGGCTCGGTTTGTATTCGATTCCGAGTCCTTGGGACCTCCTCCATTAACTCAACTCATCATTTGGGATCTCCCATCTACTGCCAGTGAATTATATATTTCCAATTTCTTTGACAGTCACGGTGGAGCCCCAATTAGAGACCTCAAATTTTATAATGATCCAGTCAATGCAGTTCCCTTGGGAATCGCTACGTTCCTGTTCCAGGGGAATCAAGAGAAGTCTCTGAGGCTTGCCAAACGGTTGATAGCTCATGTAAAACAACTGCAACTCCAAATCGATGGATATAGACTAAAAATTGCCTTGAACGATGCAAATTCCCTGCTCCTTGATTCTAAACTTCAATTTGAAACAAACAAGTTAGAGAGTGCCCGTAGAAAGCTTGATCTAGCAGAAAAACGACGTATCGATGAGGAAAATCGAATCGCTGAGCAGCTTGCCAAGGAAGAACAGCAAAGATTGAAAGAAGAGGCCCGTAAAAATGCATTGAAACCTAATACAACCATTTCCCTGGTTAGAAAGAACAATGAAGTCATTCAAGGGGTATATTTACCCTCTTCTCTCAATAGGTATATAAAAGATAGACCATTTTTGTACATCAGTGATCGGTTTGTGTCGATGTCTCGAGTCCTGACCCAGGATATTAAGGATCTCTTCCGTAATTATGCCTGGACTAGAGTTTTGGCTGAAAAGGATGGGTTCTATATAGTTTTCAACCTGATCCCTGAATGTGAAAGTTGCTTTAGACACGAAGATGGAAGAAGAAATTTTGAATACATGTTTTATATGGATATGGCGATCCCTCCTGGATTCCGGGAAGGATCAACAGCTGGAGCTGCACAATCATCATCATCTGCAGGTTCAAAGGGATTAACAGGGTCATCTGGTGGTGGTAAACCCGGTAGAGAAAAGGCCCAAAATGTTGATCCAATTGAAGAAGCTTGTGATCTCTTGATAAAAGATTTCCAAATGTTCTTAACTAAAGACATTCGTGAAAGAGTTCTTGCTCCTGCTGTGTTAGATTTACTTAATCCTATGAGATATCCAGAATTGATGGCGGTTTTCAAGAAAGAAGAGGATGCTAGGAAGGCCGCTGCATTGGAAGAGTCTAGAAAGCGTAAGGAAGCCATGAAATCGTCGGTTCCAAATACTACCAAGGGATTTTTGCTTCCTAGTTTCCGTAAAAGTGATGGAGGTTCTAAAAGGAAGAGAACCACCATTATGCAACATGCTCTCAACTTTGATAATGACTCTGATGATTCAGACGATGACGATGAAAGTAGTAGATCTCAAACTCCGTCTTTGAAGAGAAAAATGGAACAATCTACGGATCACAAACCTCCAAAGAAGGTCAAAAAATCATTGTTGTATGAGAGTTCTTCTTCTGATGAGGAAGAAGATGACAACTTAAAGGATGAAGAAATGGAACCCCAAGAAGTCCTTACAACTGATGTCAAAAAGGAGATCGTAGAAGAAGATGTCAAGGTCGAAGAGAAGCCAGAAGACGAAGATGAACAGTACTCATCATTGGAAGAGATATTCCGTCCAACTTTGAACAAACCACAAACAGTTTATCCTGAGCCTCAGGTTGAAGAGCTCGACTTAGAAGGTCTCCAAAGCATTATCTTTGATGATGAAGATTTGGAGTTGGCTAGAGAAGTTTTCAAAGAGGTGGAAACGGTAGAAAAGAGTCTGAATTTCGAATATTGGGCATGGAAATTGAATCAAAGAAAACACGAGGCCAAGCAGGCATTGAAATATTTGGACAATATTGATCTTGCTGGTCCATTGAGTGAAAAATTGCATAATAATTCTGGATCATTTAGAAGTGAGGGATACAGAAAGATCCCTGATGCTGATAAGATTGAGTACCTCCCACATCGTAGAAAGGCATTCAAATCATTTAAGACTATACATTATGATGACGAGACGGAAAAGAAGAGAGATGAGGAAGAATATGGGCTCAATTCAAGTAACGGAACTCTGGCCAACAACGGTACCAACAGCACTAATAACAATAACAACAGTAACGTACAAAGCTCGAGGGTTAATCGTGCCAACAACCGAAGATTTGCTGCTGATATGCAAATGCTTGGTAGTGAATCAGATATATTGAATTTGAATGCCTTGACCAAACGGAAAAAGCCGGTATCCTTCCAGCGTTCGGCGATCCATAATTGGGGATTGTATGCATTAGAGCCTATTGCTGCCAAGGAAATGATTATAGAGTACGTCGGAGAATCCATTCGACAACAGGTGGCAGATCATAGGGAGAGAATATACATGAAGACGGGAATAGGGTCTTCCTACTTGTTTAGAATTGACGAGCAAACGGTGATCGATGCTACGAAGAAAGGAGGCATCGCTCGGTTTATTAATCATTGTTGTGATCCAAGTTGCACTGCCAAGATCATCAAAGTAGATGGGAAAAAGAGAATTGTCATCTATGCTCTCCGAGACGTCGGGGCCAACGAAGAGCTTACCTATGATTATAAGTTTGAAAGAGAGACGAACGATGAAGAGAGAATTAGATGTCTATGTGGTGCTCCTGGTTGCAAGGGCTGGTTAAACTGAGCTATATTATAATTGAACTAGGTAAACTAAGCTTCAAGTTTGAACTAGGGAAACTGTGCTTAACTGTGTTTATAATTGTATTATAAGAAGCGATATGGCCATGTAGACTGTGAAACAGATTTGTGTCAAAAAATTGTCATTTCTTGAAGTAGATGTGTATCTTTTACTGCAGATATTTTTATGAAACCCACACACTTTGTCTTCTATCACATCTCTTCTAGGTATATAACGGGTAGATATCTGACATCCTTCGATCAATAATTTGGTATCATTTGGTGATATTTTGTTTCGAGATCTCTTTCTCCATACATTTTTCTAATTATAATTAAATCCTTATTTATACGTCTTTAACTCGGGCATAAAATTTTCAATTGGTGCCCAATGATGGTTCGTTTGGCGTTGGCTGGAGCACGTCTAGCTCCTCGGAGATGGCTATCTGCATGCCATGGCCTCCGAAATGTAGAACTGTGGGATAGAGGTGCTAGAGATGACACGCCCTTGATGGCCTCGGTGAAAAAAATCGAAGAAGACTACACTAATTGCGTTAGACTCATTCAAGTTGGATCATTCTATGAACTCTATGGCGACCAAGCTGAGCAGTACGGACCTCGATTAGGACTCAAGGTGGCTCAGCGTAACAGTAGTACGATCCTGGGATTTCCCTATCATCAATTAGAGAAGTATGTTAAGCTATTAGTGCATGATTTGCAAGAAACCACCGCTATTGTAGATCAAATCGGTGATGAAAAACAGGCAATCAAAAACATCTTACATAGAAAAGTAGTCAGAGTAGTGACTCCTGGTACTCTTATAGACGAATCCTTTCTAAATTTCAACCAGAATAATTACTTATTAGCGGTATCATTCCCAAAGCTGATGATGGCTGAAAAATCTCAGGATGTTGATCTAAACCCAGAAATGAAAATAGGCTTAGCATGGGCTGATATCTCCTTGGGGGAGCTCCATATTCAAGAAACAACATTGAAACTGTTCTTGTCTGATGTAGCTCGTATTCAGCCCAGTGAAATCGTCATTCTGCACAGTTTTAAGGAATATGTAGATTTTAATGATCCTAATCTTTCCGATTTAAAGCGTTACTTTGTCAGATATCATAAATATGAAGCAGGAAGCGATTTATTTAGCCTAGCCTCTATGTTCAAGATCGAACAACTGACTTACCGGCAAAAGATAGACCTGTTGATACAAACAGAATTCACAGCTTTGAAGATAGCCCTTTCCTACATTTCGATCAACTTGCCAGACCGGAATCCGTCCTTCGAGTTCCCCAAGAGATATCTTCCGAAAACTGTACTTCAGATGGATGGGAGAACTAGAGAAGCTCTAGAATTAAGTTCTAGAACCCTGGTGGAAGGCAAATTGTCCCATACTGCTACTCTTTTCTCTACTATCCGCAGAACTTTAACTGATTCTGGATCTAGAATGCTTTATCAATGGATAAGCTCTCCAAGTACAGACGTGAAAGAGCTCTTGAATCGGCAAAATTTCGTTCAATTCTACTTGGATAATCCATTGATTCAAGCAGAGGTTAGAAACGTCCTTTCAAATGTGGGCGACTTTACAAGAAGTGCTCAAAGATTAGCATTAAAGCTGGGTGATCCAGTTACACATATGAAGTATATTGCCGCTGGGTTAAAACAAGCTTACGAACTCGAAGCTATACTTTCATTGAAAGCCTTCTCGAAGCAACCAAACTTGATTAAACACATTAATTTTACTGATATACGGCATGTGATTGAATTAGTAGAATCTACATTTGAAGACCTGGATGGGTTTCTCGTCAAAAAGGATTATAACCAAGAATTGATTACGGAGCATGCAAAATTACAAACCCTTCTTCATCAGAAGGAAAGTTTCTTCTTAAAGATATCTAAAAGAGCAACAACACATAGCAAAAAATTCAAGATAACTATGAAACTTCATAAGAAGTTTGGAGAAACCATTCACATTTCATCGTCAGTTGCAACTGACCTTGAAGAATTCTTGGAGAATTCACCACTTTCAGAAGTTGACATTTCCCAGAAAACTGCCCGAACTGTCTATTTACGTCCTAAAGATTGGAACTACGTTCATATCCGTATAGAAGAACAGAGGAAGAAGATTGAATTTGTCGAAAATAAAATTCTTCAAGAATGTAGGTTACAAGTGCTCAAAGAATTAGAGATCATTAGAGAAACTGGTCGTTTGCTTGATTTCATTGATGTAACCTCTTCATTTGCAGTTTTAGCCAAGGACTTAAACTTAGCCCGTCCCGAGTTCTCTTCTGAGGAGAATGTCTTACATATCAAGAATGGGAAGCACTTGGTTGTGGAGAAATCTATCAACGATTATGGAGGGTTACCATTTGTAGCCAATGATACCCATCTTGATGGCTCTAAAAGTAGTCTATGGGTAATCACTGGTCCAAATATGGGTGGGAAAAGTACTTTCCTTCGGCAGAATGCTCTTATAATCATCCTATCCCAAATAGGATCCTACGTACCAGCAGATTCATGTAAATTAAAGATAGTCGATAGGATCTTTACAAGAATTGGAGCTCAAGATGATATTTCAAAAGATTTGAGTACATTTATGGTTGAGATGGTAGAAACAAGTAATATATTAGAAAATGCTACTAAGAATTCTGTGGCAATCGTGGATGAGATTGGTCGTGGGACCAGTGGTAAGGAAGGTCTTGCAATTGCATATGCTGCTCTTGATCATCTTCTTACTGTTAATAAATGTAGAACATTATTTGCAACCCATTACGGCCTTGAACTCAAAGAATTGTTGGATCAATCTACAACTGATCCTTCACGAATAGGATATTATAAAACAACAGCAACAAGTAGAAACTCACAAATTACTTACGAACATAAGTTGATCCCAGGAATCTCCGAGAGGTCATACGCAATGGAGGTGGCTCAAAAGGCTGGATTTCCTCACAAAGCTCTACAAACTGCTTCTAATGCATATGATTTGATTATTGCCCAGAGTTGATGTGAAGGAGTGTTACAGACCTACATGTTTTTAGAATAATGATAATGATAAGAATAAATGCATTGAGTTAATGTTACCTCTGATAGTAATTTCCTTGGTTTTGGCCATAGTTAAACTGGCCGCCGTTCATTTGGCTTGGACCCTGGTTTGGATATCCGTTGATGCCATTCATTATCCCTTGATTGGGTCCTTGATTAGGTCCTTGATTAGGTCCTTGATTGGGTCCTTGATTGGGTCCTTGATTGGGTCCTTGAGCGCTGTATTGCTGAGGCGGTATTTGTGGGATTTGGGGCTGTTGCAGTTGGTGTTGAGCAGGATAATAAGGCTGGTTGTATTGGGATGGGTATGTTTGTGGAGGAAACGTTTGCGGCTGGTTGTACATTCCATTTTGATAGAACTGGCCCTGATGATTAAACTGCTGGTTCTGAACTGGTGGGTTATTAATCATCTGATTTTGATTCTGATACACTGGGTTAAATTGGCCCAGTTGATTCTGCCACTGATTGCTATATGAGCTGATTGGGGTACTGTACTGGTTTACTGGAATATGTTGAACCCCTGGGAGACTTGGTACACTTGCCGGAGAATTATAACCGTAAGGATTGTATACTTTACTCGAATATTGCTGGTTACCATTGGAAGGTGGCTGCTCAAATTCCCTTCTTCTCTTCCCTTTATCCTGTGGTTTATTCTTACTCTTCCTCTTCTTTTTTGACAGTTTGGCTGCAGCCTCTGCTTCATCGTCAGAAAATTCTTGCTCTTCTTCGGGTAACTCCTCATCGTGACAATTACTAGCATCGGTTCCCTTAATTTGTTTAATCGATTCTGTGTAAACAAATTGGGAGTCTGGAACTACATAATAGACTTCTTCGCCGACTTTATCCTTAAATTTGCTCAATTCTTCATCGCTATTGAATTGGATTCTATAAACTGGGGACTGAATCCTTCCAAAAGTTTCAAATAAAAGTCCAATGACGGTTCTATCTTTCAAACAAAACACAGAACTCTCTTTCAATATCCGGAATTCACCAGAAACGTTGGCTTTTACGATGATGCTCTTCTCAACTACCAGTGATATATTCCCAACCAATTGAAGGGGAGCGTTTTCAGGGATCTTATAATCTGATGCAATGGTAGGGGCTACTTCATTCACAACTTCATTCTTAGAGAGAATAGGACCCTTGATTTCTTCGTCGTAATCTTCGTCAGCGTCATCATTTTCACCATCAACTGCTGACTCCAGATCGGATTCTGAGTCACTAGACGAATCATCGTCAGATTCAGAAGATGAAGAGTCTGAATCTGAATCTGAATCGGCGGATAAATCGGCATCAATTTTGATATCATCGTCTGAAAAAGTAGCTACATCCTCGACTATCTCAGGTTCTGGCTCCTCGACGGTTCCGAAGACGGGTTCGGTATTCTTTTGTTCTACAATAATACTGGGTTTTTCATCTGCAAGTACGGAAACTTCTGGATCGTATTCGTCATCTTCGTCGACAGTTGTTGGCTCCATATTGACCTCTTTCGTTGTGTTTATTTCTTCATTTTCCACGTGTGTAGGATTATGTTCAGGCATCTCATCGCTTAGCTTCACAGGCTCTTCTACGGGGATTTCTGTGGCAACTTCAGAGAGGGTTTGCAAAGTTTCCGTAGGGTTTTCGCTATTTGAACCCGATTCGTCTACTAATGGCTCACTTTGGGAGTTATTTGGTTCACTTTTGGCAGATGGGCTGGACTTTTCAGTGCTTTGGCATGTTGCATCATTTTCCTGTGAAATTCCGGTCACTTGCTCTTCGACACTATCTTTTGTAAGCTCCAACATCCCATTTTTTTCCTTATCTATATTTTCGTCTGATTCGAGTTCATTGTACTTGGAAGACTGATTCTCTCCACTGTTATCGTCTATAATGGGCAGCATTATGCTTCAAGATCTAGTAGAAGTTTCTCCAGAAATCGAGATGAGCAGCGCGAAGAGTTCTCGATGACCTGCACACAGATGTCCTCAATAAGTGGGTGATGACATAATCGACGCACCTTTAAAAAATGGGTTAAGTCCGAGGTTCACCGAGTTTGGCAGATGAGAGAAGGTTGCAGAAGGTAGGTTGGTAAAGGACGACGGATATTGGGGATGGAATTATTGTGGAATGAGTGATTCCAGGGGTGAATTATGAGTACTTTACATTCTTCTCAAGTTCGTATTTCCGAATTAATGAATTTAATCGATGGGTTGTCTAGAACTCTAAGCTATATTGCATAGGGAATGAACATATGCGGGCACAAAATAATCATCAACAAATAATCATCAACAAATACTAATCAAAATTAGCACTTCTTCTCCACAAATAACAAAAAAATGTGGTATGTATTCACATTCTCCAGATCAAGGTGCAATTATAAAAATTGGAACCTTTTCGTTAAATATGACGATGTTCTAGAACTGACTCTACGTATCCCAAGCACCTTTTCTTATGTAACCTCAGTCTACTCAGGAATATTAGCAATCTGCAAATAGACCAATCTTCAAGCATACAACAACCAGCAAACTGGACCACTCTTAGCACTCGTTTTCGTCATAGAGCCATTATGTAGAGTAATTTTAGAAACACGCTGGACATCAACAAGTCATCACTCAGCCTTGTACCAAGAATAAACATCGAAGCCACGAAAAGTAGCAGGGCTCTAATTTTTTTTATTGCAGGGTTTTGGTGACCTCGTACAAAAAAAGGGCCCCTGTCAAAAAGACCATTACATGCTTGCTGGACCTTCTTTTTTTGGGAATCGACAAAATTCACCAGCCTTCAAAAGGGCGGGGACAAGCCGTTAAGGAGGCACGCGAGAGCAAGGTAAGAAACATTATTGTAGCTGTGTAGTCGTGTAGTTATGTCTAGTCAACGGATCCATAAGCCTAATGAGCCAAGAAGCCTTGTAAGAATCGTTTGTATTTGTTGTCTGCCACCCTCATCCCCAACCCCTTCATCTATACTAATTCCTGCAAAATATCAAAGGAAAGCGTTAAACATTCGCGATACTCACAATCATATCTGGGCATTAGTGGCTTATCTTCGGCAAAACCCATCGAAAATAGCTTGGAACTTGCCCTTTTGAGCCGGGCACATATTTTTTTGGCGCCCACTTTCGCTTTTTTCGGTATTTTTGCTGGCTTTTTTTTGTCTTCTGCATGATTCTGCTGGTCGTGTTCTCTGTTTACGTGGGCGCTCACGTCAAAAAAAGAAAGCCGTTTAGGTTCAGGAACAGACCTTTGTTTAAATTCTCGTGAACCGCCCAAGAACCCTTTTCCTAACTTTTACTAACAAATTGCTGTTACGGTTTTAACCTGTCATTCTTTTATCCTAACACTTTCATCAGGTATGTATACGAATATTGTAGAATGAGACGATTCCTACCGTGGGGATATGATCGACCTCACGTCGCACATGGCGGAAATGGAAAGAACTCCGATATAGGGGAAGAATCAACGAGAGTGATAGAATAATTTAAGGATGGAACGATATAGAACGATAAAAGAATAATGATAGAGAAACGAGTGCAAACTATTCAAGGAGCACGATGAATGACAAGAACGATTTGAAACGGTAAAGGACCGGAGACGACCAAACTATTAATACGTAATCCAAACATCAATAGACTACCAAACATCAGCCACTATTGTCACCCCTCCTCTCACAACGAATGCACTATCATGAAACCCATTGGTAACTATTTTCTAATGTGATAAAATACGATAACTACATATCACGGTTACTTGATATAATATGGAAAATATGATAAAATGGGTATAATTGTGGTTTAGTAGTTGTGTGGGGGACTTGCCTCAACTTTAAAAAAAGGTTGACGGGGAGGTCAACAAATTTTTTTGAAGAACTGATTAAACGAATGCCTACATAAGAGTGGTGCTGCTTTTAATTTAGCCTATTCAAGCATTGTGTTGTAAGTGAGTAACCGTGCAAACTTCTGTGGTTCACAAACAGCACATGGGCCCGCTCGTCTATCGGCCCCCTAATAGCTCCTCTGTGACAGCTCTTGTCTATCATGCGTGGGACGACGAAGTCGCTACTATTGGCCAGTTTTGGGCTGCTTGTTGCATATAAGCATAAAAATATGCACATCCTGCATCAAATAGTGCGCGATTTTGATACCGTTTGTTTAGAAACAATCCCTCTCTGAACTATGTGCAGGTCCGTCCCCCTAAGTCAAGAAAAAATATTGTTTAGTCTGGCCCATTTTTGGTGTGGAATTGGTTTCAAGTGAGCACTGACGAAGGAAATCAGGCGTGGGTTAGCGCCACAGGCGGAGTGATTTATGGCCCTCCAAAATGTACTTGGCGGAACCAAGTGGCCAATGATGAAGTTCGTCAACAGCCGGTGGCCAATCCAATGCCTTATGCCCCAACTCCCAACTGGGGGCCTGTCTTACGGCTCGAAGCATTGTAAAGTACTGTAACCTCCCCACCTGCTCAATTCTAGTAGCCCTACTTCCCCCGTGCCTTGCCCAAAATCGAAATCGCGTCCTTCTATTTACGGAGCGCGATTTTTTTTGCAACCATGAAAAAAAAATCCCCCTTAGGGCCAAAAATATCTTCTAGGTGAGGCTTTGCTTGGAAGGCGGCGTAGAAGGAGAAGCGTGTTCCTACGCGTCTCTTTATGACAGCCCATAACAACCAATGCAAGGGGAAGGAACGAGTACTACTTGGCTACATTTACACTCAGTCTCAATAAAAGTGCCACCAGGTCCACTTTGGAATCATCATTGTCCATCAATCTATCCATCAATTGATCACCCATAAGCGTGTGCTTTCAACCACCCTCAGCATTTCCTAGAACCGTTCTAGAGTCCACTCCTTCACGCTCTCACCACATTCCTTTAACCTATAGATCGGTCTCGGTCAGTCGTTTTAACTTCACCCATTACGTCTCATTTGCCTCTTCACTTAGCAGCATTATACTAACCACCCAAAGCAAATGAAGTTCTCCACCGCTACCATAGTGGCGTTTGCTGCCGCCGTCTTGGCTGCTCCAGCTAAGAGAGATGTCGACTGTGACTCAGTCGAACTCCATTCTCACCACAAGCACAAGCGTGCCGTTGTTTACAACTACGCTTACGTCACTGTGACCGTTGACAATGATGGTCAACCTCTTGCTTCTTCCACCGCTACCGTTGCCGCTGCTGCCGCTGCCACTGCCGCTGCTTCTGCTGCTGCTTCTGCTGGTTCCGGATCAGCTGTTGCCTCAGCTGCTGCTTCTGCCGCTGCTTCAGCTGCTGCCTCTGGTGGTAATGCCGTTGCCGCTGCTTCTGCTGCTGCTTCAGCTGCTGCCTCTGGTGGTAATGCCGTTGCCGCTGCCACCGCTGCTGCCTCTGCTGCTGCCTCTGCCTCTGGCAATAGTGCCGTTGCCTCTGCCGCTGCTTCTGCTGGTGCATCCGCTGGATCTTCTGGATCCTCTGGTTCTTCAGCTTCAGCTTCAGCTTCCTCCTCTTCCTCCTCGGGTTCCATCTACGGTGACTTGCTGCTGTACGTAGACCCAACCGAGGACTTTGTTGACGGAACTATCAGCTGTGACACCTTCCCATCTGGTCAAGGTGTCATTGCTTTGGACCACTTGGGCTTCGGTGGCTGGTCCGGTATCGAGAACTCCGACGGTTCCACCGGTGGTAACTGTAAGGAAGGTTCTTACTGCTCTTACTCTTGTCAAGCCGGTATGTCCAAGACTCAATGGCCTTCTTCTCAACCAAGCAACGGTGTCTCCATCGGTGGTTTGTTGTGTAAGGGTGGAAAATTGTACAAGACCTCTTCTGCCACCAAATTATGTGAATGGGGTGTCCAAAAGGCTACCGTTGACAACCAATTATCTCAAACCGTTGCCATCTGTAGAACTGATTACCCAGGTACTGAAAACATGGTTCTTCCAACTGTTGTTAAGGGTGGAAACTCATTGCCATTGACCACGGTCGACCAAGACTCGTACTACTCATGGCAAGGAAAGAAGACCTCCGCTCAATACTACGTAAACAATGCTGGTGTTGACTGGACTACTGGTTGTACTTGGGGTTCTTCTGGTTCCGGTTACGGTAACTGGGCCCCATTGAACTTCGGTGCTGGTTACACTGACGGTATTGCTTACTTGTCCTTGATTCCAAACCCAAACAACTATGACTCCTTGAACTTTAACGTCAAGATTGTTGCCGACGGTAACTCTGTTGTTTCTGGCTCTTGTGTTTACGAAAACGGTAAATACAACGGTAATGGTGCCGATGGTTGTACCGTCGGTGTCACTAGTGGTTCTGCTAAGTTTGTTTTGTACAACTAAATTTTACGAACCTGACCCGCCAAAATTCTTTGTATATTAAATTGAATACCATATGGAAACAAAGTAGGAAAGAAAAGTAAAGTAGAAAGTAGAGATAGAGAGAACAACGAAGTGAGGTAAAGGAGCTTAAGAATGAAATATGAAGAGAGATAGAGGAATTAAGGAATGATGAGAGATAGTAGAAATAGAGAGGAGTCATGACGCTACGAATATATAAACGAGTAAGGTTACGTGAACATTAATCTATACCCTTGCAATTACTCCAAGAACAGCAGGTCAAACTTCAACTCTTCCTGGTAGTATGGCTGAAATTCGGTGTACAAAGTCTCAGGGTCAGCCTGAACGTCGTGAGTATACTGGGCTTCTTCATGAGGAGCCTCAAGTATCTGGTGCCCAGTGGTAGCAGCATACTGATCCGCCATCATCTGCATTTTGCAGGATTTCTCCAATAACATCAATAAGTATCCTGCTTCATCTACTGTAGATCCAACAGTAATCAAGCCATGGTTTCTTAAAATAGCTCCCTTACCAGTGCCTACTGCAGCAGCAATATCTTCTCCTTCTTTACTTTCAAGGGCAACCCCTCCGAATTCTTTATAGATACCAATTTCATTGTAAAGAGTACACATGTCCTGGTTGATCATCATTAATGGCCTACAAAAAGCTGCATACGTTTCACCGTAGAGGGTATGACAATGACAAGCAGCATTGACATCAGAACGGGCTTTATGTAAAGCAGAATGAATACAAAATCCCGCCCGATTAATGGCACTCCCTTCACCTTCAATAATGTTCCCCTCATAATCCACTCTAACCATATCGGAAGCCTTCAACACTCCAAAATGAATCCCCAATGGATTGATCCAGAAGGTATGAATATCAATCGGGTCTCTAACAGAGATATGTCCTGCAGTTCCCTCGGTAAAACCCTTGCGGGCAAAAGCTCTGAAAACTGCTGCCATATGTTGCTTTATCCATACTCTTTGCTTGTACGGGTCGGAGTGGATTGGTGGCTTAAATGGATGATCTCTGCCCATAGAGATATTCTGAGATCCTTGCTCTTGAACAACATAACCTTTGGTGGTAGTAGATTGAGTCATTTGATTTCTACCTACAAATAAATCTGGTCCTTTTCAGTTGTATTTATATTAAAGCCATATCATCACCTTCCCTATCATATCTCTGTGCGCTTAGCTAGGGTTCCATGATGTCGGGTACAAGTACCCGGTGAGTAAGAAGACAAAATTATGATAAATTTTTCAAGCGACTAAATTTCCTATAAAAGCGAATGGAAATCTTCAATAGTTGACCAGAGAAAAGCTCAAGTCATGTCATCTGAAGAGTACAAGAGGTTAGAACTGTGTCCCTTCACTCAAAAGCAATACATTGCCGAGAAACAAATCGATCCCATCCTCTTCAATTTACAAAAAGATGGAAGAGAAGTGACTCTCGTCACCGTGACCGATGCAGCTCAACTTCCTAACCAATTGACTAAACTTCTTTGGCAAGAATTCAATAAAATTGTAGAGGAAGGACTTACGTATCCTCATTTAGAGATTATGGACTATGAGCAATTCTTACCATACTGGTTTGCTGGGCATGTTTGCGTTTTGCTAGAGGGTGATTTCACCGAAATAGGCAAATTTGCCGATAAAGACCTTGCTTTTTGGAATGAAAAGTACTTGGGCAATAATTATATCAAGCCAAATTATATCGGAAGATGTTCACATGTGTGTAATTCTGGATTTTTGGTCAACACAAATAAACGGGGGTTAGGTTTAGGTAAAGAATTAGGTAGAAAGTATTTACAAATTGCTCCTCAAATCGGTTACGTCAAATCAGTTTTCAATTTGGTGTTTGAGACAAATGTCGCCTCGTTGAAAATTTGGGACAGTTTAGGTTTCGAAAGAATTGGCTACTTAAAAAATGTAGCAGTATTGAAGGGTATGGATCAGTTGGTCGGTGCCTATATGTTTGGATATGACTTTTTAGAAACTTCAAAGAATTAGAATATTTTATTAAGTTATTCCAATGATCAATTGTTCATTGTACTATAAACTATATAGCGGTATAATCAATTGAATATCATAACTGTGTGTCTGTCGTACACTAAGAGATTGAATTAATTTCCTATCGTATTTAAACTGTATTCATTAATTTTGCCCCGTACTAATAATATACTGTTCAAATGAATTCGTTTGTTTCCGTCACTCTTTTCCCCACTATAAACTTTCATTGCAGGTCATTTTATGTCATGTAGTTGTGCCCAATTACCATTTCGATTCGAATTCTTCATTGAAGTTCAAAATTCAATATTTCAATATCTTTGGTCCAATCAACAAAGTTTTCAATATCTTGGAAAGGTGCTACAAATGCACGTTTTAATCGATCAAAATCATCCCATCCGTTATTATTTGTTTCTGTATCTTCGGTATTATTTTGGGTTCCGTCTTGTTTAGTAACCTCTTCTTCAACATTAGACGACTTCATATCACCGTCTTTATGGAATTTCAAATTCAATTGCAAATTGTCGTCCTCTGGAAAATTATTAAGACCAGTTTCTTGACCAAGTTGCATCTTCGATCCCTGGTACTCCTCAATTTGAATATTGCTAAAAAATTCCGGGAACCTCTTCTCAATATTAGCTAATCGATTCAAAGCAGATTTTGCACTAGAACAACCAGTAGACAATTTTCTAAGTATGTCTAATCCTCTTTTTAAAAAGAATATCGTTCCTTCAGACTTGTCGATCTTTAAAAAGACTACAATTACAAATAAACTCAAATTGCAAAAGCTAAGATCAGTTGAAGAATACAATCCCAATTTATTTGTCTCTTCAAGAGTAGAAAGCAATTGGATCATACCAAACGCTGAATCCATACAAATCGATGTCATATGGTCAATATATGCCGTTTCATTGGAATTTTTTCTTTTCATCTTACTATAGTTTTCCACTTTGTACAACAAAAACGGTTTACTAATGTATAACTTGGAAAACAAATAGTTTAAACGAATATGCATATGGGCTCTAAAGAGACCATTCTCTGGATCCAAAAGGCTTGAATTTTCCTTTGCGGGCGAATTAGCTTTCCAATCTTCAAGATCAACCAAAATGGATTTGATAATTTTAGAATCTAGCCTTATATAATCCTCAGATTGAACAGTTGACATAAGATTAGATATTCGGGATATGATGAAAGTTAATTGAACGATAGCACTCTGAAGCGAAAAGTTCGTAGAGCCATCAAAATAACATAATTCTTCACAGTATTGGGGAAGTTCTGCAGTAATTTCTTCTGGCTTGATGATTAAGTCTGCCTTAGCAAGATTGAGACCATATCTTCGCTCCACACAGTAACAAGTCCACCAATACCTAGCATCTGCTTCTGCTTCTGGTGTATGAGGGCCTGCCTTTTTTAAATGTAATCCATTAGATATTGCACTTTCGGTAGCCAAGTAAATATATAAATACCCATTGTGGGTTGTAGAGAAAGGTTTTTCAGATTCATTTGTGGTAAGGAAAAGACCAATTAATAAAAGAGCCTTAGAGCTACCTCTGGTATTACAAGCTATAAGATCCCCAACAAATCCTAAGCATGCCTCATAATATTGATTTCTTATAGCATCTATATCTACACTAGGATCGGAGTTATCAATCACTGGGTCCTCAGTCATGAACTCGTAACCTGCTGTAATTGATATTATCGCTAACAAAATCACCAAAATTATCCAATTCTGCCTTAAAGAGTCCATACGATTTAACGATTTCATTTCCAAGTAATACTTTATATCTTTAAAGTACTCTCTAGGATGCAAATAGAAGTAATTAGTGGAACAAATCAAAAAGAACGTTTCTAATATTTTGAAGATTTCCTCGTCTGAAGGTAATATATCCAATGCCTTTTGAAGAGTTTCATCGGTGAAAGAAGTCCTGTATTGGTGATTGTGATCGACATGATAAAGACTTCCGGAGTCAGTTATTCGGTTACCTGATTTTTCAAAAAATTGAACAAAGCTATGTTCAGTTGTGGATTGATAATATGCTTTAGCAGGATTAAAATGCTTAGGGACCCCCATAGTAACTCCACTGCTACTTTTGGAGTAAACAGATCTTTCAAATGCATCTATGTTATTTCTAATGTAGTCTAATTGGGTCTCTGGATGCATGAATTTAATAATTCGTTCTAACTTACATATGTAGTCCAGAGTGGCCTGAAGATCAACTCTGTGTTGTTAGTAAAAGACGTATATACACATAAAATTTTTGTTGATACATACTCAGGTTTCTTTGATCTCCGCTCTATAGGTCCTATCTTACATTCTTGGCCACTTATTTTGCACAAGTCACATGGGAATCCTCCAGAGCACTTTGTTTTCATTCGACGGCATTTTGCACAGCTGTGAGTTAGTATCATGTACCTAATAATATGACATGTTGTACTTACGCAACTGGTACTCGCTTCCTTAAGTTCAAGGGAATCTTTTCTCTCACTCGGGTTTGTTTCCCTGGCAACATATGTTTAGAATGACTTTGAAACTTCCAGATTCGAGAAGCTAATCATATTGAAAATAATCATATTGAGAATTTCCCTGGCAGAGATTCTCTCATTGAAGCTCTCATTACACGTGACAGAAGATATTACATACAATATACCTCTACAATACTTTAATACATAACAGCAATCATCGACTATATCAGACATATACAAATGACCAATCCATTGGCCGCCATACCATGAGATGTGAAATCTTTCTTTATCTAATCAAAAAGGACCCTGAAATGCAGATTGCGACATGATTGCGAAAGTTAGACTCCACAGTTTCATCGATAGGGCTTATGATAGGGCGAATAGTTTAAAAGAGACTGCATTCCGTAGAAGTAGAAAGTTCTAATCTTGGTAGACAATCAAATATGACCAACAAGAAACCCAATTTCCTCATCATAATTGCAGACGACTTAGGGTTCACTGACCTTAGTGCTTTCGGAGGAGAAATTACTTCTCCGAATCTTGAAAAACTCGCCAAACGTGGGGTAAGGTTCACCGACTTCCACACTGCTCTGGCATGTTCCCCAACAAGGTCAATGCTTTTCTCAGGAACTGACAACCATATTGCTGGTTTAGGTCAAATGGCTGAGTTTGTATCTAGACATCCATCTGGTAAGCTTAAGAACAAACCTGGTTATGAAGGATATCTTAATGATCGAGTTGCACCACTTCCGGAGCTCTTAAATGATGCTGGTTACTACACTTTTATAGCTGGGAAATGGCATTTGGGTCTTCTACCTGAGTTTTGGCCTTCCAAGAGGGGATTTGAGCAATCGTTCACCCTCTTACCAGGAGCGGGAAATCATTACAAGTACTTTCCTCGAGACCCAAGCACTGGTGATTATATAAAATTCATACCACCAATGTTTGCTGAAAACAACACTTCGATTGACCCTGAATCTTTGCCGGAAGACTATTACTCAACGGAGTACTTCACTGATAAAGGATTGGAATTTTTGGATAAAAAGTATAGAGGTGACCGTCCCTTTTTCGGCT
Organism: Kurtzmaniella quercitrusa; assembly: GCA_030570095.1. Classification (NCBI taxonomy): domain Eukaryota; kingdom Fungi; phylum Ascomycota; class Pichiomycetes; order Serinales; family Debaryomycetaceae; genus Kurtzmaniella; species Kurtzmaniella quercitrusa. The sequence continues at coordinate 107,774 of JAJLUZ010000031.1, read as the reverse complement.
CTTTAACCTATACGGCACCTCATTGGCCATATCAAGCACCAAAGGATAGAATTGACAAATACAAGGGCCGTTATGATGCAGGCCCTGAAGCCTTGAGAAAGAAGAGATTAGAGCAGGCTCTTCAAGCAGGTATAATCCCCGATGGAGTAGAACCTCATAAGCTTCGAACTTTTAGAGACAAGAGATGGACTGATCTTTCCGAAACTGAACGTAAAGTTCAGTCTAGGATTATGGAGACATACGCTGCTATGGTAGAGATTTTGGACGAACAAATCGGAAGGGTGTTCGATAAACTTGAAGCTCAAGGTGAATTGGATAATACCTTTATTGCATTTATGTCAGACAATGGTGCTGAAGGAATGCTTATGGAGGCCATGCCTTTGAGATTCGAGAACATCAAGAACATGATGGACACTTACTACGACAACAAATTAGAGAATATTGGTAATAAGAATTCTTGGGTATACTACGGCGACCAATGGGCACAAGCTGCAACTGCTCCTCTGTATATGTACAAAATGTGGGCTTCAGAAGGTGGAATAAGATGTCCATTAATTCTTCTGTATCCTCCCATAACTGAAAGTAAGAAGGGAACTATTGTTAGATCTTTTGCTACAGTTATGGATGTTTTGCCTACAGTTCTTGATCTAGCCGGAGTAGATCATCCTGGTGAAAATTACAAAGGAAGGAAGGTTGCTATTCCAAAGGGAAAATCTTGGATTCCACTTTTAGAAGGTAGGACTGATTTCATTCATCTGGAAGATACTGTTACCGGATGGGAGTTATTTGGACAACAAGCGATCAGAAAGGGTCCTTACAAGGCTTTATACATCCCTATACCTTATGGACCTGGTAAATGGCAGCTTTTTCATATCAGAAATGATCCCGGAGAAATCCACGATTTGGCATTGAAGGAGCCAGAGAAACTTAGCGAGTTGTTGGAGCATTGGTCCGAGTATGTGGCTGAAACAGGCTTGATTGAATTGACAAGCGAAGATCTCGATGTACCAGACTTGAAGGATATCAACTGGAAGGTGGTAGGAGAAGATGGAGAATTGCAAGTCGATTAGTTTGAAATGATGTACCTTTCATAATAACTTCAGTTTACATATATGCTATCAAGAAGAGATGATTACATCGTAGACTCTATATTTACAACTCCAACGATTCCAAGCTTTCTTTACACTGCTGTTCACATGACTTATTTAATTTGATATATGCTTATTTGGCCTTAGATTTGCTCTTAGACTTAGACTTAGACTTGGACTTAGATTTGTCCTTCTTGTCCTTTTTCTGGGCTCCTTCTTGAAGAGGAATCCAGATCTCGTTGTCATCACCCTTATCATCTGGGGCACGAGCTGCCTTTCCAAAGGTTTCCTTCTTCCAGTCTTGTAAATGGCGTTTCTTGGTATACTTTCTCTTGTCTTTGACTCTCAACTCTTTGGGTCTATAAGGAGCAAATTTCTTCAAACCAATGTAATTATTCAACTGTGAATCGTCAGCCAAGATAATATCTCTGGTGGTCAATCCGAAAGTCTCTGGAGAAACCTCACGATACTTAAATTTTACATCATCATCCCTCTTCTTCGACCGTCCACGTTCTTCTACGACTTCCCCTAAGAGCTTCATGGTGTTGGCTTCCACAATTTCTTCGGCTTTCTCTTTAATGGCTTCCTTTCCCTTCTTAGCAGACTTCTTTTCTTTCAATTTATCTTTCTTTGACTGCTTTTTGGTCACCTTTTGCTCTATTTCTTCTTCTTCTTCAACATCATCTTCACCCTCACCCTCATCTTCGCCATAATCTTCACCCATGTCATCATCCCAACTAGGCTTAGCATTACCCTCGTTCTCATAGTATTGCTCATCGAAGATTTGGGCCATTTTGGAGTCCCAATCAGCGTCATCAAAGTCATCATTCAATAACGAATTACCGAAAACCTTCTCGATGACCTCGTCTGGAACTTCATCTCCTACAGCTTCTTTGATTTTAGCCAACCTATCCGCTACAGCATTCACTTTGGCAGTTTTCTTCTTTTTCAATGCTTCTTCGTTATCATTTCTGATCTTTTCCTTCTCTTCCGTTTCAGCATTTCTCTTCCTCTTTCTTGAATTAGTCTCGTTTCTTCTAAGGGTAGCTTGGTTTCTAGCATATGATACAATCTCAGCAGCATTGGAATCCTCGTATCTGAAGTTGTAGGCTGCTTCAAACTTCTCTACGGCATCATCAAATGCTTCATCATCTTCATTATCAATTCTGTCCAAGTCAAGAACTTTATCACCGTCTTTCGGAATCCAGGCTTGTTTCAGCATGAAGGCATCTAAGAAGGCATTTCCATCTTGATTGGAGTCTGGCAACTCACTGTCATTGATCAATTCCCGTCTACTTTTCCCAGAAACCTTCTTCTTTTGTAAGAATTCATCACTTGATGATTCTGCTTCGTCATTTTCACTGAAGGCTCCGTTTATATCTTGGAGTAATTTGTTACGTTCTTCTCTTTCAGTAACCACGAATGGCTTCTCACCATCAACTGTACCATACGGTTTTTGTCCTTCTTCCTCTTCTTCATCGTCTTTATAAGCTCCAGAAAGTAAATTCATTCGATGGTAGTCTTTCAAATAGACAGGCTTCGATTTTTCTGCCTTTGAAGGGGCAGATTCTGGAGTTTCTTCATCAAAGAACTTGACAGATTGATCCAAGAGCTTCTTCGGATCATTCTTGATCATGTTCAACACTTTATTGATCCCCTCTTCTACTTTTTCAGTGATTAACTCACCGTATTCGTCTTCATCGGAAGAGGAGGAATCTTCGCTTTCTTCATCCGATTCAGCTACTTTAAGATCTGGTTTGGGGTCAAATTCAACCAAAGGGGTCTTTAAAACATTACTGTCGTCTTTACTCTGACTTTCAGCCAATTCTCGTGCCTTTTTGGCTGCCGACTTCTTTCTAGCCATCGTTAATGAAATAGTTTTGGCTATGCGATGAGCTTTATCGGGATTATATGCAGGAAATTGGCTGCACGAGAAGAGAAGAAGGAAGAAGAAAGGAGGAAGAGGAAAGGAAGAAGAAGGAAGAAGAAGGAGGAAGAGGAAAGGAAGAAGAAGGAAGAAGAAGAAGGAGAGATGTGGGTGCTTATAAAGATATAGATACCTGGACAGAGACACCTAGATATAGATCAAAATACAGATCATAGATAGAGCTGCATAGATATAGATCATAGAAAGAAATACACAGATAGAGATACATAGATATAGATCATAGAAAGAAATACATAGATAGAGATACATGGATAGAGATACAAATATTGCCTAATGTATCCCGTCTACAACAATCCAATCACTCGTGTAGTCATTATAAATATAAGGAAATTTCATTCCACCTTCCATCTTCCATCTTTTGTCACAATTTTGTCAACTTCTCCGATTCGTACCACCATTGGTATGCCACTGCTGCTCTGTTAAGGTCCAAATTTTCACTAAGAACCTTCCAAAAGATCTTCATCAAGAATTGACGTTCTTGGGGGTTACTTTCATTGATCAATCCTAAAATTTGCCCCAAAACAGACTGAAATATCCCCAATGGAGTATATGGAACTACATTGATCAATGAATAGATATACGACTCCCTGGTGGTTTCAGGAGTCAATCTGTTCTCAAATCTATATTCTGGTCCATGCTTTGAAGATTTTGGTCCGAATTGCTTGGCTAGAGCCTTGGGGATTGAGTTCTTGGGGGTATCCTTGTGCTCATTAGCATCCACAATATCCTTCAAACCTGATTCACCCTTGGTTCCAAGATGGCTAAGGGTAGAGTTTGCTTCAACTTCAGCCACTGGCTGGGCACTCAATAACATCGAAGAGGAAGAAGATTCGTGGCTTACAGCAGACGATATCGATCTTCCTGAAACCTCGTGTCTACAACGTTCGAAAAGAAGATGTAAGAACTTAGAAACGGCTTCTTCATCCACATCACGATCATGAGGATTCATTACGCTTTTCCCAAGCGTTTCCATGGCTATACTAAGTTGAGTAGACGACAACACCGTTGGAAACTGCCGGAAAAGAAGGGACATATAGCCGGTAATTTCAGAGATATCCGTATGGATTTGACCGAAAATTGCCAATAATACCAGATGTGCTGCTTCAACTAAGCTCGTAGATGCTCCTTGCAGAGCAATGTCAAACGATATTCTTGCCATCTTCTCTGTGAACTCTGGAGAACCATGTTTCACATAATTTTCCCAAAGTCCAAGAACAAAAATGGCCTTCGATTGCATCACATAGTTGGAATCTAGCAAAAGGAAGTTGAATTCCTGATAATCGAACATAAGACGTTCAGTTAATAGTTGAAATCGTTCTTTGGTATCCATAGCTACATCTAAAGCAAAGTAATAGACGAAATTATACCCTTCAAATCCACCACTACCGATGGAAAGAAGCACAAAATGAAGGTAATATAAGTTATGAAGAAGCAAAAGTGATATGTCCAGATACAAGAGGGTATTTGATTGGTTATCGTGCATGCAAGCGGTCAAAATCTCCTGGAAAATGATCACTTGACCGAACAAAAGTCGTTTCAACGAGTCCCAAATCGGATCCTGGGGTTCCAGACCAACGGGGTCAACATTTAAAGACGATCTGGCCACTAGAGAGTTGATTTCACGATTGAGATCTAGGAATTGACCTAGAATCCCCACAGAAACTGGAGTCACTGACATGGACATGGAGTTCCTACTAGCAATGGGGATTTCACTCAATAGATTGCCTAAAAGCACCGAAATCTTGTTAAAATGCAATAGAAAGGGGCTTGTCGGTCTCTGTTGTCTCTGTTGAGATGATAGAGATTCACCTTGAGGGACCTGAAGCAGATGGATAATCGCCACTCCAGCCGATGAAGGAGCAGTAGCGATCATATCGACCAATTTTCCCACGGCAAATCCACGAGATATATGGCATGTTAGGGGCAGGATACGATGGCTAGCATCATAATACAAGGCCAATGAGAGGAGACTGGTTTCCACCACCCCGTTAGACCATGAGGGCCCTATAGAATGACCCAACCCTTGCTTGAATAGCTCATAGACTCTATGATCCCATTTCTTGAAATACAAGTCTACCATGGGAAACATTGCACCTCCTCCTCTAGAATGAATCTGGAACCGTAGATCGTTGGCAAGACTTAATCCAGTCAAGATTGGAAGCACTTTCCATGAGTTTGCTGCTCTGTTTACTGCTACAAACTGTTCCAACTCCAGAAGGATGATGGAATACCACTGTTTCACCGGGAGCAGCGGTTGGGAAACCTTCAATTTCACCTCTGTAAGAGCCTTGAACGCTTCAATGATAGGGTAGAGTTCTTCAGATGTGGCCATGCCATTACCAAAGCATACTTTGTTATGAAGAAAGGCCCTAAACACTACTTGTAAGTTATGTTCATTCTTGATATAGGGAAGATATTGGTATAGGTAGCCCACGAAACGGGCGATCGACGAGTCCAGTCGGGGGATCTGAAACTCATGAATGAGAAAGTCAAGCTCTTGAGGCGGTGGGCCATCTCTGTCACCCACAGAGACTCGTACTAGAGCCTGTCGGGCTTCTTCAAGTGCCGACGACGACATTGTGGGGTAAGGAGATTTTTTTGGAATTGGTGGGTTAGTGGTAGAGTACGGGATGGTGTATATGCAGGACACTTAGGGGTACCAGTTGAACGGGTCAAAAATTAGGTTAAAATTGGGTTGTAACCGTAATAGATGGCTGGAAATAGGATGACAATATCGCCTACCCTTTTCCTCTGCTTTTAACGCCCCTGGGGGGTCTAGATATATGGCCCTGCTTGTTCAGTAGTGAAAAATCTCGATCGGGACATTTTAAACGATTTAATACATTTTTCGCATCGCATTGCACTTCAAGCACCAGCAAATTGCAGGTAAAGAGAGGGAAAAGCTGACAAAACAGACGTATTCGAAGACATTTGGACGAATTTTAGGCGTATTGATGCATTTAAAGGGTATTCAGCTGTAAATATTACCATTCAGGACCTCATAAACGACTTTCTTACCCCCATTAGCTGGCTCCTATGATCCGACGTTTTCCTCAGTCGTATCGGGCTTGGGCGTCGGTGCTACGGGAATTCCGTCCCCCCAAACGACCTATACATCCATTTATGTCCAACCATGAACTAGTAGAGGTTTCATACCCAACATGGTTGAAGAAGACTTCCACAAAACTTTCCAATCGTATCATGGATCTCCTAATAGAACAGAAAAATAACCCCCATCATCATCATCATCATCACATTCGAAGCTCTGGCCCAGGGAAAAGACGCTCTATCGACGTAGAAACCGCCACCACTGTGTTCAGAGTCCCCAAGGATGTCAAGGTAGACGACCTGGATCATGAGGATTCAGTTTTGACCGCCCAGGTCTTGGAAGCCTTCGAAGAAGGAGATTTGGTCCTGATCAATGAGCTTCTTGAAGCGGCTTTCCGTAAACATAAAACGATAATTGACCCAGATTTAGCAAACATCATCGTCAAACTCTCTCTATCAGAAATACCTCTCCCTGGAACCCTTCCGTACGATCTGGAAGTCGAAATCCCCATGTATAAAGCAGAGAAACCCAAACAAGAGCTCCTTCTAATGTTGCAAAATTCATCTCCTCCTACAAAAGAGAGTCAACTAAAACTGGATATAGAATTAAATTGTAGACCTCTAGTGACAGACTCGTCCTTCTATCGCTTCATATATGCCAAAATACCCTCCTTGTATCAGATATGTCGTCTCTACGAACCAATTCTCTGGAATCTGAAAGACTTCCAAGAGTATTATATGTGGCTAGCATTCCATCAGAACGATTTATCGACCCTTAGAAGGGTTCTTGATCAGTATTTGCTAACATCAGAGCATTACGACAGCAAAGTCTTGGCCTATTCTGTTCTGGCGTGGATAATGCATTATGATTCGGCCACGGCGATGTCAATATTCCGACAAATTGTCGAATTAGATCGGCCATTGGAGCCTATTTTGCTTGAAGCTGTTCTCCAGCTGGCCTTACATCACGACACCCGCTTCCAGATCATCCAAGAGATGCATGAAATGTGGGTAGCTAACGGCCATTCGATGTCCCCCAAGAGTATAGCCTTGGTTCTTCGAGTGTTGGGTCGATTTGGGACCAAGGAGAGTTTAGATAGATTTATACAAGCTAATATCACCGTAGAAAACCATCAACACTATATGATCCGGGCCCAGGGATTAAGGAATAAGATATTAGCTCGTGGGCCCTCTAAAACCTATAAAGTGGTCTCCGATGACGACTTAAGAGAGTTTCAGGATATATTGAACACGGGGGTTCTGACGGAGGAAGAAAAGAAAGACTTCTACTATCAGATGATGAAGTTCTTTGCCGAAAAGAAGAACGAAAAAATGGTGATCTATATTCTCCATTGCATGAAGAAGGACAACATGGCCATAGATTCCCGGATTGTGAAAGTTATTCTGCAGTTGTACGTTCGTCTTGAGCGGTACTTATCTCTCTTGGAGTTCTTGAAGCTAAGTTCTACCAGTATTCAGTATAATGACCAGTTTGTGGTCGATATTTACAATGGATTTGTAAAGACTTATCCATATTTGGCGAAGGACTTCTCTGATATCTTCAAATCGTGGTCCAAAGAGATTCCTCAACTTTTCTATCTCCACAGGACTTTAGGATTGGAGTTGATGTCTCCAAAATCAATGATTCCAGCAAGACCAGCCAATGCTTCGTTTCAAAAGCCCAAGTACATCGATGGATGGAGGCATTTTAACGCCAATGAGTCACCGGAAAGCCAACGTATCTTTCGATTCTGGAAAGGTTTTCCTTCTCTTGCTGAGAGAGGAGTAAAGCCAGACTTCGAAGTAGTGTTTGAAACCTACAAACACCTCCCCAAGAAAGACCGCTACTTGATCAAGACCTTGCTTCAGGAAACCAGAAGTGAGTCTACAAAGAAAAAAATGGCCATCTGGAATTTGAGGAACGGAGGCTTTGCCAAAAAGTACTTAGAAGACTTTGTAAGAGATAACAGGAATGGTCTTAACGCTCAAAACCGATTGTATTTGGTCGAGCCATTGATGAAAAAGCAATTGACAAGTTTAGCTCGAGGATTGCTACGTGGAATAGAGCCTAATGAGCTCAATGATAAATTAACCATGGAGAAGCTTTTCAAAGAGTTAAAGGTCAATGCAGCATTAGGGGACATGAAGACTTTTATCAAATGTATAGAAGAGTTTCCCTTGAACGATATCCAACTCAATCCGTGTCTATATGAGCGATGTTGCTCTGTGGAAAACAGCATTAAAAACCGTATAATTCATAGGTCCAGAAAAAATGAAGAAAGGACTAAAGAAGCGGATAAAAGCAACAACTGTGAAGAATTGAAAACGGTTGGGCATGAAGAAGTGGAAATTAATACAAATGACCTAGATGACCTGATAGTATCCCAGGAAGAAGGACTCGAAAGATTGCAAGGATTTATAGGAGACGTCCGGGTGCGTTTAGACAGCGATAAGATAGAGATGAAGAAGGTTATGGCGGAAACGTTTGAGTTTTTAAGCCTGTGGATGGGCGAGAGAGAGGACATAAGGAAGGTGTAGCATAGATAGTGTATATAGAACAGCATCTGTAAAATATTATAGCATGAAATTAAAATAGATTATGTATTCAATTTGAACCTAAATCAACACGATGTAAAAGCCAGATCTTCTTCGACTTATATCATAAAGAATTGATTAACTGGGAATTCCTAATCGTATAATTCATATGATGATAGAGATAAATAGTTAGCACATATTAATGCACACGAGCCCTGTTCTCGTTTGGTTTGGTGATGCTAATCTGCAGGCATTTGGAAATTCAACCATACATCTTCTACTGATGGGCTCTATAGAAGAAAATGTCGCCATTTGGCAGGCTATAGTATGTATTTGAGAGCTCTATTACATTCTAATTAAACTAGAAATACCGGGGTTACAAAATCCATAGTCCAGATCCGTTACTAACTCCAGGATCACTCCAGTCAGACCTTGCTCAATGCCAAAATCCAGGCCCAATTAGAGTGTGCCATTTGCTCTGAAATCATGTATGTACCATATTTAGCATCTTGTGGACATTCATTCTGCTATGGATGTCTTAACTCATGGTTCACCACCAAGTTATCGTGTCCGACATGCCGTAAGGAACTTGATACCCCTCCAGTGTTGAACATGCCGTTGAGGGCAATCAGTAATGTAGTGGTTGCAGTGTTAGTAGAGAAAGGGGGTGAAGAGGGCAAGCATTTGGGGCGAATTTCTGCCGAGGCAGAAAGAGAGCATTTAGATGCAGTCAGGGGTAAGAGGGTATTCGATAAGATCTTTGAAAGTACTGCAATGACTCTTGTAGACACCTCAGATGGGGTCCCACGATGTGGCAATTGTCACTGGGAAGCCCATGGGTCGCTGTGTATGCATTGTGGAGCGAGGTTTCGAATTCCACGAGATGATGATTATTACGATTCAGAAGACGGAGATGCATACAACGAAGATGACGAAGAAATCATGGTGGAACAAATAGGTAGAACTGATAGAAATGGATGGGGCCATAGAAGTTTTCTATATGGCAATGGCAATGAAAATGATAATGACAATGACAATGAAAATGAGGTGCATGAGGTAAACGAGTATGATACCGAAGATAGTTTTATAAATAATGATGATGTCTCAGAAGCTGGTGATAATGAGAGTGATAGCAGTGGTAATGAGTTGGAATGGAGTGGTTTTCGAAATGGGGATCTGGCCAGCGGAAGTGATGGTGAAGGTGATGAAGATGTGGACACTGCTATCTCCAATTTTAATAGTGGAGTGATTGAAATTGATAGTGACGGACCAGATCTTAATGAAGGCGAAAGTCTTATGGATGTGTTTCGTAATAACAGTGAAGATGTTCTGCTAGACAGACTCACTTCTCGAGGACGTCGTCATCAGGTTATAGGTGATAGTGACGACGAATAGGATGAAGTCAATGTTAGGCAAAAACGACAATAATGTCTAATTAAGTACACATATAATAGAGCCACTCAATGCCACTTTAGATCGCAGAAAGTAGAAGAAGTAAAACACGTATGGCAAGTAGAGCAGACAGATACAGAGAAGTAAGGTAGTATGGAAGCCAAATGTATCAGGGTGTTAGTGATGGAGATTATGCAACCACCCACAATGTTCCTCTTTTGGGATCTACCGAAGCAATTCCGGTATATAATGTTTTTAATTAGTACCCTCGGAATATAAATTAGTATCTACTAAATATGTCCTGCATATGACCGGTAATTCCCGCCTTTCCATTGGTGGAGCCCGGTTAAAAATGAACTGACATTTCTTTGAATTTCTAAGTTGTTACCACAAACAAGTAAGTATAACGCTATTTGGAGGCCACGAGAGCAGGCTTGAGTGCCCACGATCTGTGGCACTGGATCTGTAACATGGATGAATAAACTTGGATATAGAAAAACTGGGTCTCTGGGGATTTTCAGTCGGCTTGTTGATGCAGTTTGGCGATGATGAGTTGTATAGAACGGTCCCTCGGAAATGTCAAAATGTGATGAAAGAGATGAATGTGATGTATGTGATGGAAATGACCAAATGATCCTGTTGTCTCGCTTGATTAGAGAAACTTATGGATGCCGATGGCCTCTTAGGTTTCTCTTCACCCTATGAAACCATCTTCTACTATGAGTTGTTTCATTTCTTTGATGTATAGAGGTCCCATAGAGTGCGGCTATTGGACACGACGGGCCCAAACTACAGCTATACCGATTAAATGGCACACCACTTCACACCCGTTGAAACATCCCAAACGGGATCTCTTTGAAATTCCTAATCGACCAAAGGAACTACATTTCTACACCATAGACCTCCCGAACCACCCCTTAAACGGTTTCCAAACATCCTCCTCCTCCTCCTTCTCTTTCTCCCCTCTTCCTCGTCTACTAACATCAGAATGGCTCCAAACCCACAAAGAATCATCAACTTGCAAAGAGAATACCAAAACTCCACCAAGAACTTGTGGATGAGAGGTAGAAACGCCAAGATTTTGGTCTACCCATACTACGCTTTGTTCACTGTTACTACCCTTGTTCCATTGTACTACACTGGTAGAGCTATCTTTGGTATTAAGGACGAATAGATTCATTAATACACAATCATTGACCCGTTAATTTTCTGTAGTGACCCTTGACCGGATTTGCCTTGTAGATGGGGTGGTTTTTTTTTTGGCCAGACGCACGTGACCAGACCCGGTTGTTGGTATCCCAACATCTTCTCCAACGTCTTCTTGTAACACCATCTCTGTTGGTTAGCTACAGATATGGCCACCGATGATGAATCTGTTGCCACGTGGTTGCTTCAGAATTCTGTAACCTATCTTGGACAACAAGACCTCGTCAACGTAGCGTTGGTCAATCGACAACTTTCGAGGGTATGCTCTGCGAAGCTACTCCACATTATCGATATATCGGAGAATAGTCCACAACTGATGGAGGATGGGTGGGGCCGTCGATTCGATGACATAGGCACCGTTATAAGCGGTAAAGGACCGCAATTGGAACGCAAATTGCGCCGCTTGCTAGCTGTTTTACTGACTCCCAACTCAATCTCCGACTGCAACTCGAACTCTAACTCCATTTCCGGTAAAGTCAGATCCATAATAGTGCGAGACAGCTTTTCCAACAACAGGATTGTTCAGCTGCTTATAGGAGAAATTTTGAATGTTTGCAAGTCAGCCGGACTTGAAAAGGCATATATTATAGACTACAACTTAAGAAAACTATTAAAACCAAATGAATCAAATTCCACGGCAACATTCGCCCAAATCGATTCCATCCCGGAACTCATCCGAATCTCACAATCACTGGAGAAGATAATCCATTTACAACTATCACTACAAGATTACCGGGATTTTTCATATGACGAATTTAAACATGAATTATACAAGATATACTCCTCTGAATTAAGAGATAGGTTATCTCTATTCTTCGGCCGTTTGCAATCGTTATTTTGTGACATTGAGCTGGATAAACTCAACGATTTTTCTTGGATACTTTTAGCCACTTTACTACAAACAAAGTGGCCAAATTTGAAAGCTGTTAGTATAAAAGTTCATTGCACTCAGAATGAGGTAGGTCGTCAACTTCTTGGAAAAATGGTGTCCGTTTTCAATGAGATTCCTTTCGAAAACCTCATCGATTTATCTTTGACCATTGGCTGTGATATTATGGACGATGATGCATATCTGGAGCACATGCAATTGGTAATAGACCTCATTGATTCTCTACCTAACATCAGACATCTCAAACTCATCCAATCTAATGAAGGAGAAAGATTGTCCTCCCACAGTAAGTCGTCCCAATGGGACGTATTAATTTTCCGATGGCTATTTAACGTGTCGATGCTGAATTTAGTAGAACTTTCAATCAACCCAAAAGCAGCTCTCAATGGATATTATGAAGATGGCATGGAAGGTAATTTCTTGCAGAGATTAAAACTATACACTGATTTGCTACCATCAAAATTAGGAACCATCACTGACCAAGATATCTCTTTAAACTATGATACATTATTGACAATTGCAGCATGTTATGAACAACCCATGAACAATATGTTATGGAATGGTTGCAAATGCAACCATTGTGTCGTATATTTAGAGATTCTTGATACGTTTTTGATGACCCATAAGTATTTCCGGAAGGAAACTAATCACTGGAAAGATCTAACTACTTGTCAATTGTTTGTGACCATTTTTGACATCATGGAGACTCGCAAGAGCAAATACAATCTTTTTGGTATCAGCCAAGACTTTTTCTTTAACCAGGAAAAGGACATCCACAATAACATTCGGTATACAACACCATTCATGTGCTTGCATCACCAGACTGTGGATGAAGGGGAGTTTGAAGATGAAGCGGAGTGTGAAGATGAAGCCGAGCTTAACTCCGGTGTGACATTTTTTGACGCTTTGGATCTGAAACAACCGTGTGGTGTAGATGATCGATTATTTTTGCAATTTGCTCTCTGCATGAGACATTACGTCGACTCACTCTTGGAGAAGATGTTGAACCTTAATAGAGGAGATGCAGAACAAATGGAGATCGGCAATGAAAATGATGGTTCGGGCACTTGTGTGTTCTCGAGGATTGCTATTGGAGGGTTGGTATACTCCATTGGTGAAGAAGCAAATGGAACAAATAAATTCATGTGCTTGCTGGATTAATTGGGGCACCTAAAAAAAAATTCTTTTAATAGATGTATAATAAATGAGATAGAAGAAAACCGATAGAGGAAATAGGGTCAATTACGAATAATTACAAATATGTACCGTTTGAACTAAAGGTAGAGAACCTTGGTGAAATGTAATAGATTGAGGGCGTTTTCAAAACAAAAAATTAGATGGTTAGGTCCCTCGCTTGCATGCGAGACGTCCCTCGAGCGTTCTGCTGACGCACGCCTTCATCTAATCGTGATTAAATCGATGGGGTGTATGATGAGGATGTACATTTTCCGAATCGTCCTGGATGAAACAAGGTCAGATTTTGTGCAAAACTGGTTTCATCTCAGTATTCAACTCCTTCTGCAAGCAGGATCAATACTAATTATTAAATACGACTTCAATTGTGGTATTATGATGATTCTTATATTAACACACCCCTCCAGCGTAGGGGAAATTAAATTAAATTATAAAAAAAGACGATATATTTTGTTTTGAATCGAATTGTTAATGTAATGGTTAAGAAAATTAGTTGAAGGCTGTGCATACCGGTTTGATATGCTGGCGAAATAAAGTTTTAATGACAGTCCTTGCAATTCAATTAAACTCGATCTACGCACTAAAATATTTCTCATCGACGTGGTCGTTTTTTCGGCAATTATTTACATATTCCGTTAAGGAATGATAAATTTCACTAGGTATGACAATTTATTTTACTAATGCTGGTTAGGAATATGTTTTATGGCCTTGGAAGTTGCCGAAATCTGCTGAAATATAAGAAAAAATCACCCGGAAGATATCGAACATGCAGTTACCCAAATCTTCCGAAATCAGTCGATCTTGCAAATATTTTCCTTGAAGAATATCAATCTCACATGAAGTCAATTCGAATCCAAAAAAAAACCCCGGGAACAAATTTCTTCGCTGGTGATGCATCCACACACTCTAGAACCCCTGGATTTAGATAATGCCTTCAGTGCATATGTTAATTGTAGTGACCCCTAATTCTCACCTTTGTTTGGATTTCATAACCGTAATGACAGGCTCTGGGGAGCGTTGCTATATTCTAAATGATACCACTCTATTCAATGAGGCAGGTCTAGCCTGAAATAAATCGATACGAGGAGAATAAAATAATAGTACAAGTAGAGAAAATAAATACAAAAAATAAATATAGCAATTAGCGACATAATTCCAAAAAGAAGATTATATTAACAATATGTAATGAATAGTAAGAATACAGAGTGCATCAAGCACTTTTTCTCTTTTTTGATTTTATATGAGTCCCGTAATGTTGCATACAATTATCTTGTCTTGAAAATTTGGCATTGCAAGAAGGCCATGGACATTCGTGTTTCCTTTCACCGGTATGAATTCGGTTGTGTCTAGCGAGATGTCCCGAGGTCGTAAATACTCGACTACACACTTTGCATATGTGTCTCTTTTTAATTGTTGCGTCATTGAGTTGGCCGCTCACTTTAGCCTTGGGTTTGTTAATCCTGTAGGATTTTCTTTGGTCATGTACGGACATTGGTGACATTTTATTATGGTAGCTTATCATGTTTGGGGCTACCAGTGTAGGATATGAAAGCCCATGGCTTAGATTATTTGGAGGAGGAACTCTTTCAAGTTCCGTTTGGTCGGGTTCTATCCCATATGGAGTTATAGTTTGAAAATAAGAGATATAATGAGATTGTTCTATCAATGGTGTCGTGATTTGTGTGATTGGGGATGGTTTGGTGAATCTTTCACCTAAGTCTATCGAACATGGCGGAGATGGCAATCCAACTTCTGAATCAATTCCACCATTTATTGTAGGATTGTCATGCTTGTAGTCCCATGTTGTTGTCGTAACAGCATTTCTTGATGGATGTGGATTGAATGTCGATATTGAATACTTTATGGGCTGTTGTCGGGGTGAAGAGTTTGTCCTACCACAATTGGTGGATTGAAATGTGTATGCTTCGCTAGGAATGGAAGTTAAAAGCTCTTTAAACGAAGGAAGAATTTGAGTTGAATCTCCTTTCATTCTGCTAATTATAGATAATAAATATTAATCGGTAAAGTGTGGATGACAATCCTTGTAACGCTGTAAGTTCAACCTTTCTGAGGGCTATAAATTATTGTAACTGAACTTTGTATTGATTGCAAAAAATTTGTTGAACAAGATATTATAGCACGGAGTCACCGATTTATAAATCCCTGTCAAAACGTAACTGTAAGAGAATATTTTTTGGCTACAGAAAGCAGCAGGAAGATGCTTCAGTAGAAGTAACGCACTTGCAGATACACATAAAAGTTAAGAAGACAATTCTAGGTGTAGCAATTCAGTCGTGTGGCCGAAAACACCTCTTCTATTGGGATTTCAAGCAATTTTCTTGATGTGTCAGGTGCGGCTAGAATTATACAAGAAAATAAATTTTAATGTAACTCGATCAACAGAAAAATATAAAGATGCTATTGGCGAAACCTAACACATACCAACTACACCAACTAAACAGCAAGCACAATTCTTACAATATCTGGCATTCCAAAGAGATTGGCTCAACTGTTCGGTTCATGCGACCAAATTTAAAAGGTGGGAGATAAATAATTGACATTGCTGAATGTACGCTTCCAGTGAACACCAAAGGGTGTATGTTAGGGTATACGGTTGGAGTTGTATTTTGGTGGCTTTGACGCATTTGAGATTCACCACTTCTCTCTATTTCGAAAGGTGGAATAATCTGCATGCAACCTTTACCAGCCTAGTGAGACACACTTGAAACATCTAACTTCCTCCTTTCATACCACTTCTACAATACCAATAAGAGAGGAATCTACCACAGCATTAAAATAGGGTTGCTATGTCGTTGGTTTCTATTTATTTTTAGTAAGGCACCATCTGATCCAGCTAAAAGCTTATTTAAGGTTGGGTCGCAAGATAAAATTTATATGATCTAAAATTTAGCCCTCAAAGTTAAAAGAACATACCCCTCCCCACACTCACCCTCCTCTAATATAAAGCAAGAGAAGTACACCATTTCAAAGAAAAATTCCGCCTTCATTCAAGAAATGAGTTAGGCAAGCAAGAGTTCCATTTTGGGATCTTCACATAATTTAAAGTGGTACCCGCATACATTACTGGTGATCCTGTCACCAAAATATCACTGTAATGAGGAGATTATCATGAATTCCATGTAAGTGAACCTACACTCATACAAAAAAAAAATAAACCCTGTGCATTCTCGGAGATTCATCCGGGTGGTACCATTCCCTAATTACTGATTAGCTTATTTTGTTCTATAATGTCTTATTCCCGAAGTGTCAACGAGTTCACTAACTGGTATGTTCATTTCCATGGAACGTGCAAGCTCGAGCATACCTTCTTCCAACCTTATTTAGAATTTCTCACTACTACCTTGCAAGATATTTTCCTCATCATGAAATTTCGCCTATTGGTCGGTTACGCGTAATGTGTAACACTGCAACTATCTACATGAACGAAATAGTCTTAGAACGTTAAAGTGAACAACTCATCTCTCAACTTGGCATTTATGTACGGTGTTGGAAATTATTCCGATTATGTAAGGAGTAACCAGAGCTGCGGGGCTCACGTTATTACCCTCACCAACATGCACTGTACTGAACGTTTTAGGAAATGAAAAACATTTTTTGTTAACGAAAGTGTGAAAATTCCTGTCTCGATTATGTTAGTGGAACATTGCTTCTTGTTTAAAAATCACATACGAACACTCCTACCTCGTAATTCGATTGTCCTGAAATTTGAACTTCAATATCTCTTTTATGATTCCACTTTTTCATACCTTTATGTTAATCAGTCTCGATCACCTGCATACATCTCCCCAAGTAGATCAAACATTGGCGAATCTCACGTGCCATCAATTGGGAAATAACTTTTGAACACTACCAATGTTGAAGAGAATAAGCAAAATCAGTACCAGATCGTTGACGGATAGTATGGTTAAGCCTCCATTTATTCCTTTAGTGGCCAATAACTTCTCTGAAGCTATTGGCAACACCCCTTTGATGCTTTTACCAAAAATCTCGGCCGAATGCGGCAGGAATATTTATGGTAAAGCTGAATTTGCAAACCCGGGTGGATCCATTAAGGATCGTGCCGCTTTATATGTTGTTAATGATGCTGAAAAGAACCACGGCCTTAAGCCGGGTGGAACTGTTGTGGAAGGAACTGCAGGGAATACGGGAATTGGCCTTGCTCACCTTTGTCGTTCAAGAGGCTATAAATGTGTTATTTACATGCCCAACACGCAGGCCCAGCTGAAGATTGACACTTTGAGGTTTTTGGGTGCAGAAGTCCATCCTGTCCCACCAGCCAAGGCTGTAGATCCTAACCATTTCTCCCAAAGGGCTAAAAGACATGCAGAATCGTTGGAAAACGCTGTTTGGACCAACCAGTTCGATAATTTAGCAAATCGTCAAGCTCATATTGAGACCACAGGACCAGAGATTTGGGCCCAATTAAATGGTGAAGTGGATGCTTGGACTTGTGCCACCGGTACCGCGGGAACTTTTGCAGGAGTGACTCGCTACCTTAAGGATATCCTGAATGGGAAGGTTAAATGTGTAGTTGCAGATCCTCCTGGTGCAGTTATCTATAGTTACTTCAAAACTGGTGAGTTAACTTCCGAAGGCTCTTCATTTACCGAGGGTATCGGTCAGGGTAGAATAACCGCTAATTTGGCCGCAGATGCAGATCTAGTAGACGATGCTATTTTGGTGAAGGACCAAGACTCCATTAATATGCTCTATCACTTGATCGATGTCGAAGGTATTTACTTGGGTGGAACTGGTGCCCTTAATGTGGTAGCAGCGGTTGAGGTTGCGAAAACATTGCCCGAAGGATCAAACGTCGTAACTGTACTCCCAGATTCTGCTCACAAATATGCAGACAGAATCTTTTCCCGCAAGTTCCTTGAAGAAAAGGGTTTATACGATGATATCCCCGAGAACCTTAAAAAGTATGTGGTATTACCGTAAAACTTTGATCAGTCCTGATTAAGAAATTTAGTTAGAGAATGCAATAATGTACATAGGTAATAATACAACACAAAAATTTTAATTGAGCCATAAATCTTCCTGTTATGGATTATCTATTTCCACCTACATTCTTAACCCAAGACCTAAATTCGTGAATTGACACTCGTAGGTACATAGATGTGTGGTTTTTGGGGTCAAATTCCTCGCAAAAAAAAAACACAAATTCAGAAGTGTGAGGTGGTCAGTCGGCTACAGAATACATGCACGTTGCGAAAAACACCTTCGATAGCCGGACCTTTCGAATATATTTTTGGTGCCTTATTTTTAATGCCACAAAATGGTTTAACGAGATCTATTTTTGAAATTGAGATCTTGAACAAGTTTTTTCGTCCAAACATAAGAAAAAAAATCATTTTAATTGAACGTGAATTTTTTCACATCTTTTCACACCAAGTTTCAAGAACAACCCTTGAAAGCAAAAGAATCAAGAATTGGCCGGTGAAGCTATCTCCGGGTCTACCTGATTTTGGGGCTCAGAATCTGTGCATCACCGGTTTACATTTAAACGATTAGTAGATGCGTTCGAAATATTTCACGAGGGTTCATTTTTTGCAGTAATTTTTTAGCTTTTTAAGTTCAATCACCGCATATGCGTCCTCTCTCTATGCAAAAATGCAGTTCGCATGTATAAGCCTCTGATAGAAGTGGGAGTATCTTACCCACATTAGTTATACAACAGAGTTACCTCTCCTTACAACCCAAATTATGGGTTTCATGTGGGTATCGGAATAAGCCGAAAGGCTCTTGTTCACTATCACCACTAAGGGTCCATATGTGAGTAGTGTATCATGATTGACTGCAAACGTGGAATTCAATTTTTTGAAAATCCTGCGTCGCCGATACGTCTATGCACTTGAATAACCCATGAAAATAAGAAAATAGAACGAATTTGGGCCAGTTATCTGGGGGGATCAGCTTTGTTGCCAATGATCACCAGCTGACTAAATGGGCACAGGAGTAGCTAGAGGTTGCCCGCAAAAGGACAATAGGAAAACCAACGAACCGTTTTTAGCGACTGTAAGGGGATTTGCATGCGTCTTCCTTTTAAGCGATAGACATCAATGGCCGTTGAAGATCTAACTAAACCGTTGATTGTTCGGTAATTCCCATGCTAGCGAGCGTTTTTATCGGTTTCAGTTTCCCAATTATCATGTAGACAACAAGGTGCTCAAACTAAAAATAATCAGACGTACTCCAATTTTTGAATTAATTCAATGCAAACAATGTAACGTAATACACCACATTTGAAGACTTCATGCAATTAACGAAACTTCTCTTCTCGCCAGCGCCGTTCACTGTTGTTTTAGATATCAATGGTTTGACTTTTCTCATTCATCGAGTAAAATGTTGATTACTGGAGCAAATGACAGCTTACAAAATTTGTATCATCAATTTGTTCAAGATTCTTGAACAACAAATGAAGGTTTTCACATTTTGGAAACAGCCATCTTGATGTTGACGCCAAATATACCGTTCCCAGAACTCTCGTCAACCTATGACATCATTAACGACAGTGCTCAATATATCGAGTATCTGTATCCTTTCATCGCTGAAATAACTCGTCACCGCCAGTGCGCAGAGTTTCCCAATTGATAAGCAGCACTGCAACCTAAATGTGTGACGTTTCACAAATGTATGCTATCCTTCTGTATGATGGTGATGGTCTTGGCATTAGATGATGTTCTTATATATTTGTTAAGCTCCAATGCGGATCATCATGTACCAATTTGTTTCATCGCTCACCACCCATTGCAAGTCCATTGGTTGGATCTTGAGTTGAGTCCAGTTTAGCTGCGTCAGTTGTCGATGCATGACGAACGGGTTGCTCGAGGGCCCCCACGTGAAGCTTCGGGCTTCGAGGGTGGTAATGATCATTGTAGAGACAGTTCAGAAGAGTGTAAAATAGCGTGAACAGCTTTGTAGTTACATTTAACTTGGCTGGATGTTCCTGAGGTGTTAAATTGACGTTGGCGTTCTAAAGGAAAGACTTTTCGCCAGCTTAGATCTTCGGTTTTAAGCCCAAAAATAAAGTACGTCATGGCATTGTTTAAAATAATTTGGTCAGTTCGCTCCTGCCGTTAACGCCGCAGAATTGACAGACAAGCTTAAATGTGGGATCTTTGAGAGTTTCTTTCTAATCCTTTTGTAGAAGCACATCCTTGAATATCAAATTCGAGTCATCCCTTCCAGACCTATTTCATCTGAAAACCTTTATTTAAGGTGTCCATGAACTTAACGGTGAGATGCACGATATTCATTTGCATAGAAAATACAGAGGGCGGCTGTTATCTACCTTGATGCGTCCTGTGCGACCTGGAATGCAAGACACCGCCTAGATACATATCAGATGCCATCTATTATTCTACTTCAATGGTAAATAATATTTTGGACCAATAAGCCTTGCAATTATAAAAATAAATTTGAATGCTGCAGACAATGACGGTGAAGAACTGAAATGTTTAAGTCAGCTCAAGTGCACATGAAAGGCTCTTAAGCTACATGATTCTGTGAACAAATAGATGACTAGAAGAGGGTTCAAAGAAAAGAAAGTAGCCAGTGGGTTTGAAAAAAGGTACCCTATGGGCTTGTAAAAAGCAGAAAAAAGGTGACGGTGGCTTAAAGAAGAGGTTAATCTGTTGTGGCTACTCTTATCGAATGATGATAAAGTATCCAGATATATCAAATGGCTTAAGTTGGGTATGCATGATGAGACAGTTTAAATTTGAAATTCAACATGATATTTTTACTCGAAACAAGATTCCTAGATCTACACATAAGCTTAAATTTGATGATGCTTTAACGTGGCCATGGTTCGTTTTGGAATATTCTGAAGATATATTGAAAATCTAAAACCTGCGTCACATCTAAGATCTAAAATATCTGATTGGTTGAAAATTTAACGTATTAGATTTATGGAAGAGTTCGATTTGTTGAAGTTTGATCCATATTGAAGATTACTTGTTTAAGTTCAGTATTGATTTTCCCATAATCAATGATGTTCATACAAGAGGGTCTTTGGGTGTCTACAAGTACATTTCTTTATTCATGTATATAGCCCCTTAACTTTGTTCTTTTGCTATTGTTCACTGGTGTTCTATTGACTTGCATATACCGACATTCTTCTGTCGCCAGTTGGAGTCCTTCCTTCTGATTTCACCTACCCTTTTCAGTGTAAAGTTGCTGATTTTGTCAGGGTTCATTTGAAACCTGCATCATTATTTTTTAGGAAACGCATCTAGATCAGGGTCTGGTCTTAGATGAAATCGAGACCGTTTAAGAACCAGCAATAGCCGTACCAGAGCCGTTTGACTACAGTTGGGGAGTCTTGAAACGTTGTCGATAGACAAGAAAATAGCAAAAACAATAGAGCGTAGCTTTTCGGAAAGTGACTGTCGTCTTGTGAGGATTTTGATGTCCGAGATCAGGAACTCTTGCATTGAGGAACTCCCATTATGGCAGTGGTCTTAAAGTTTCAATCAAAACGGAATAGTCCGCGGAGCAAAATAGGTTAAGCCGTGCCACAGAAGGCTTTATTTGAGGCGAAGGACGCTTTTGTCTAGTTGATATTGCGGTATTTAATCGCAAGCCACTGTAAAGTTTTCATTTCGTTTCTCTTAATCTATCCTTTTGATCTTTAATATTTTTTGGTTACCCTAGACGAAGGATCTCCGACTTACAAATTTTAAGACAAGGGCTTCGGGTTAGTTCAACATTAAAGACCGTGAGTGTGGTATATTAAGATTCCCCATATCTTACTTTCTAGAAGACTCTTTCCACCGATGGCACCCATTTCAGTATTATTTTGCTGTATAGTGTTCGATAATGGTGATAGCCTACACTGCATTGTATATCAAGAGGCTACTCTATAACTGTTTTAGTCGTGTTTTTCAAGAAAATTACTAGGTTAGTCTTACAGTATGTACGAATGATTGGATAATTACTGATTGTTGCAAAACAATGACCACTGCACAGATGGGTCTAAAATAGGAGTAGTACACAGTCAATCCTTAGCATCTCCTTTGTTCTTCAATATGGCCATTCAGCTAAAAAATGTGGATACAGAACTGGAAAATGACAACAAAGAGCTTAAAATTGACAAGATGTGAAATTAGCCAAATTTCTTCTCAAAAAGACCGCTCTTCGTCTTTCACGGTAACAGAACGACGGGTTGTTGTTTATTGTCCATCTATAGTTCCTGTTGTGTCATTAAATTCACTCGTTCCGCCACCTACTCTGTATCATTCTCTATTCTGCATCATTCTCCATTCAACATCTTTCTCTACTCTGTATCAATCGCTACCATTATAAACTCAACATCGTATTCTCACCTCCGTTACCATATTATATCACCATTTTCCCACCAACATCACATAGCAGCATTAAATTCCCACCGCTATCATCTTTACATACAACTATATTCCCACCTTACTCCACTACTACATTTAACTGTTGATTTTTCTCTCTTACCATCAAATTCCCACCGCCAAAATCTCGTGACACCGGTTTCGTTCTCATCACATCACATCCACTGCCATCAAATTACATGTATAGATATAGATATATCACCGTGGGCCAGTGGGCGATCATTTCGATCAGTTGGATCATTTGCCACTCCGCTCTATAGTTTCTTCTACATAACCTCGGCTTCTTCGTCGTATCATCCCTCTTCTTCCCATTCTCCTTTCCTTTCCTCTCCTTTCCTTTCCTCTCCTTTCCTTTCCTCTCCTTTCCTTTCCCTCCGACCTCCGCTCTTTTCTCTTCTCGTCTTTTTTTCATCATCGCTGGAAAATTCCGTCGTGTGCGCCCATCTTTTTTTCACAACTCTACCAAGAGAAGACCGACCACTTACACTTCCTCCAAAAAAACGATCATCCCCCGGTAAAACCTTTCTCTGCCCCGTTCTGTATTTCTGCATCAATATCCATGGACCAGCAGATTCTTCAGGCGGTGGATATCGCTCTCTCAGGTACTTCGGACCCGGCGCTTAAACAGCAAGCCTATAATTTCATCGAACAGATCAAATCCACCCCAGAAGGTTACCATTCATGCCTTGATATCCTAACCAAACGAGGACACCAACTCAACGATCAGTTCAGATTCTTCATTTTCCAAGTCATAGACGATAATGTCTGTCGTTTACCTCGAGATGACCTTTTCTCGTTGTCGGAAATCCTTTTCACCTACTTACATGAAGAAATAAAGGTGTCATCATCATCATCATCAACACAACAACCATTAAACTCGGGTAAGTCTGCTAAGACTCCTTCTTTCCTTAGAAACAAGATCGCTGCCACATTTGCCACCCTTTTTTGTGCCACTTATCTCGAAGTACGTTCACATTTTTTGAAAGATCTTTTGGCCTTGGATATCTCTCCCAGTGGTTCCGATTATTACTTGAGGATTCTCTTAGCCATTCATCTGGAAATAGGGGATAAATTCATTGCTAGACTGAGGGAAAATCTGGATAGAAACACCTTAATTAAGGATCAAATCCGTCAGCTCGATATGGAACCGTTAATTATGCTGTGGAAAGCCCATTTATTGGGCACTAACGCTTCAGATGATGATGAAATCATATCTTTAGCCCTCAAAAACGTAGCTGCCTACGTAGAATGGATGGAAATCTCTTATTTCGTTCAACCAGACCTCGTCAACGCCATTTTTGCCTACCTTCAAAACTCTTGTCAACGTCTGGAAGCCTGTAAAACTCTTGTAGAAATCATCTCCAAAAAGATGAAACCTGCAAGTAAATTGGAGCTTCTTGCTCTTTTTAATATAACCTCAGTATTAGATTCTACTACCGGTCTGAGAGACATAGAAGAGGATGTAGAATGGGCTGAAAATGTGGCCAGATTACTTAATCAAGTGGGTATAGAACTTCAAATAGTACTTGAACAAGAAGCCCGTCAACAACTGGATCTTGCTGCCCTGGCTAATCAGCAGATCTTGGCAATCTGGCCCCTGATTCTTGTGTTCTTACTGCACGAATATGACGATGTAACGCAACAAGTCTTCCCCTTCATTTCCGCCTATTTATTGGTCTGTAAAAGATATCCAGTACTCATTCTGTCTGAGCTCACGGCCGAGATTTTAACCAAAATAATTCTAAAGATGCGTTGGGAAGAAGATGACGAAGATGACGAGCAATTTCCAGAGATTAGAGCCAAGTTAAAGACTTTCCAAGATACAATTGCTGCCTTAAACCCAGAAGTATATCTCCAAAAAGTCCCCGTGGTGATCCAAGAATCACTCTTTGAATCCAAACCTCTGCCCAAATGGACATCTTTGGAATTGGGACTTTTCGAGCTCTCCAATTTTGCCGATTCTCTTCGTAGTAACCTTATAGGTACCGCTAAAGATCAGATCACTCTGCTGAAACCTTACGGGGTATTCCAAGAATTCTTCGTCAAATTGGTCAATTCAGACTGGATTTTGTCCATGAATCATCCCTTAATACAGCTGCTGTTCTTTGAGCTAATAGTTCGGCACTATCCTTTTCTCAAGGTCACTGACGACCAGCTGATTGTGTTCCGTACTTTGCGACTCTTCACTTCTCCGTGCGGAATCTTTTCTCTGCTGGAAAAGGTTCGAGTTAGATCCTGGTATCTCTTCTTCAAGTTTGTTAAACTTGCTAGACCCAGAATCCCGCTTGAAACTTTGCAAGAAACTGCTAAACAATTGCAGCCATTGCTTGTAATTAAGGCTGAGTTGCCCACCACGGATGATGATGAAGACGTAGTAGAAAGTGGTAATTTCAACGGTCAGATGTATCTTTTTGAAACTGCCGGATTACTTTTGGCTAATGCAAAGGATGGAGCTCCAGATATCTTGGACTTCTTTTTAAGACCACTCTTTGCAGATCTAGAAGTCTGTGTCGGACAAGGACTGGATTCGCCATTGGTTCAATTACAGGCACATCACGATCTTATGGCAATTGGGACCATTTCCAGTGGCTACACATCTGGATCGGAGCTGAAACATAACGTTGATGCCATTTCCAAGATTAACAATGCTGCTCAGGTGGTACTTTTCACCCTTGAGACGTTTTCTAAGCTGGAAAAGGTTCGAGATGGTGCCAGATTTGCATTTGCCCGTTTCATTCCCATTCTCGGTGAAGCAATAACTAATCATTTAAGCAAGCTTGTGCTGCTTTTCTTAAGTGCTCCAGAATTGAAATATAGTGAAATGACAGATTTCTTAGGATTTGTTGGTCAAATTGCCCATCAATTCCAAAAGAATGAAAATATTTATCAACTTCTTAATGGCTTAGTGCTGCCCTTAGTAGAAAAATCTTTTAGTATGATTAAATATCGTGGAGCCAACAATGAATTCGATAACATGCCCAACGTACAAAGAGACAAAAACGCACTCAAAAAAGCATACATGAACTTTTTGACATCTATTGTGACCAACCATCAGGCTTCTTTACTCATTACCGAGACCAATCGAAGCAAATTTCCTGAAATCATTGAACTGCTCTTTGAATCGGCAACTTATTTAGATGATGCCACTGTCAGCCGATTAGGAGTCATTGAAATTACCAATTTTGTGATTGCTTTTGGGGCCAACGGCAAGATCAATGACGTAGAGGATAAGTTGGGAGTTGCTTTACCAGCTGTTGAAGGGGTAGATCAGTATCTTATGACCAAACTGTTGCAATTGCTGTTTGAATTTCCATTGCAACATGCTCAGTTTGATATCAAGGATGCCCAGCTCCGAATTGTAGCACAAGAAATGGCGGTTCTTTTAAAGACATACCATAAAACCAAGGGCGATGAGTTCCTTTCTGTTCTTCTGGAATATTTGACGACCATGGGTCTTCCACAGGAGCTTATGAACGATTTTGGTACTCATTTGGTGAAACTTGAAGCTCGGGAGTTTAAAAAGTACTTTGTAGATTTCATCAACAATTTTAAGAAATAGGAGACGGCTAGTGACATAAACATAGAGACAAGAAGATGGTAAGCAGCAGAAAAGCAATTAGATGGTCCTAAATGGTCCCAACATGATGAAGGTGCATACAAAATCTTTAATCTGTATAGATTTGATCTACCATAGAAGAATCTGTGTAGATTTGCCTATCACAGAATTTTGCATTAATTGCGTCGTTGATGCATTGCATATATATATACATACAATAATTTATACGAGGTGTAGAACATAAGCAAACTTTCTATCTATAAAATAATATATATATATATATATATATATATATCTGTATCTATACATATATCTACTTCAATACCTATCTTTATATCTTTCTCAATACCTATTCCGATATCTTTCTCTACTTCTAATGTGTATCTGGAGCTAAAGTCTCTCTACTTTTAATCGAAGTACGGAGATTTATAGGGAATATGCCCATGGCGTACAATAGTTCACAGTTAAATAATCTTTCTCTTTCTCTTTTTAACATACACAAATTTCATTTACTTCTGGAATTACCCAATTGTCGATATATACCGAGTTCCTTGCAATGAACTGGTGTGAGGTCAACGAACACATCTTGACGCTTCAGCAAGGCAGTGTTTTTTTTTCCTCAGGAACGCTAAAGGTGTGTGTCTCAGAAACAAATCTACCCTGATGCACTAATCAATGGTCTAGTCAATGGTCTAGTCGACAGTCTTTCTTTGATAACTACCCTATAAATCACATTGAACAATCCACAATCAAGTGTTTCAAATATCTTTTTCCGGCTTCCTCTTCCCTACCATTGCTTTCTATTCCTAACTGTTGCCTTCTCTCTTCTCTTCTCTCTTCTCTTCTTTCTTCTCTTCTCTCTTCTCTCTTCCCTCCAGCTCATCGCTGTTTCCTGCATATTCCCCCAACACATATTTTTCTAACTAAACTGAAGCTCATCTCTTTAACCATGGCCGTACCAGCACAAAATAAGCCCGTGCAAGCGCCACCCAAGGATGAAGAAGAGCTTGAGCTCGAGAAATTGGTCTTTGGTGATCTGGAAGGCTTTGTTTCAAACTTAAAAAAAATTGATAATCTCTATGACTTCTCTGATGATGATGATCAAGATGAAGAGGCATCCCACAGTTCGGATCAAGAAAGTGATTTAGATGGGGTCCAAGATGAGGATTTGTTCACTATAGATGATGGTGGGGCTTTTGATAACGCCTCTTCAGACGCTATGGATGTAGATTCCAATGGTAATGACCATCAATCTGATCTGGATTCCGATGCTTCCTCCTCAGACGATGCATGGAAAGATAGTGATGATGAACGATTTGTAGTATCATTATTAGCATCTTCTAGAACCAAGAAACTCAGAAAGACCGAACAGGATGATACTGTAAGTGGAGCTGCATACGTGAAGAGACTTAGATCACAATTTGAAAAGATTTATGCCCGTCCTGATTGGGCTGATCAAGTGGAAATTCCCGATGACGATAGTGATGAAGAAAATTATGAAGAAGAGCTGGTCAATGGTTCCGTGGATGCCACTGGCAAAGCCATAATAGACCTTCTTGATCTGGCCGAACCTTTAGTCATCACCAAGCAATTAAAGCTCATTGCAGCCAACAAAATCTCTATCACCAGATTAAAAAATGCCAATCACGGTTTCCCCAGCAAAGGGTCGATTCAATCCATAGCATTCCACCACTCTCATCCTCTCTTGCTCACTGGTGGGTTTGATCGAACCTTGAGGATATATCATATCGACGGCAAGTCCAACGGACTCGTCACCAGTTTGCACTTACGTAATGTACCAGTGATGACCACTGGGTTCTACCCGGCCAAAAGTGTCGAAGATAACTTCATATTTGCTGCTGGTCGACGTCGATACATGACCAAATGGAACCTCAATAGTGGAGAAGTAGAAAAGATTTCTCGTATGTATGGTCATGAGCA
Organism: Kurtzmaniella quercitrusa; assembly: GCA_030570095.1. Classification (NCBI taxonomy): domain Eukaryota; kingdom Fungi; phylum Ascomycota; class Pichiomycetes; order Serinales; family Debaryomycetaceae; genus Kurtzmaniella; species Kurtzmaniella quercitrusa. Next base: position 79,591 of record JAJLUZ010000031.1, on the reverse strand, counting down.
ATTTCAACGTTCTTTCGAGTACTTCAAGATCTCCCCTAAGGGTAATTATATAGGACTCACCGGATCTTCGGGATGGTGTAACTTGCTCCACGGGAAAACTGGACAATGGGTGCATGGATACAAAGTAGAAGGAACCATAGTCGACTTTGAATTCACTGCTGATGAGAGCCTGATCATCATTGTCAATTCGGCTGGAGAAGTTTGGGAATTTGCATTAAATAACAAGGATAACAGGCTTTTACGGAAATGGCAAGATGAGTCTGGTGTAGGAGTGACCAAGATCAAGCTTGGAGGGGCCAAATCTCGTTGGTTGGCCATTGGAGGTAACAATGGTATCGTCAATGTATATGATAGAAGTGGCTCAAGCACTAAACCACTCAAAAGTGTGGAAAACTTGGTGACTCTGATTCTGACCTTGAGCTTTTCTCCTGATGGACAGATTTTGGTGGTAGCATCCAGGGCCAAAAAGGATGCATTACGGTTGGTTCATCTTCCTTCATGTCTGGTTTATCTGAACTGGCCTACCCTGGGAACACCTTTAGGCCGAGTGACCTCTGTAGCGTTTGCCCCTACGAATCAAATGATGGCAGTAGCTAATGATTCAGGCAAGGTGACGTTGTGGAGGTTGAACCATTATTAGAGATCTTGGAGTTGAAGGGGAGACGTTGGGTTGAATGAAGTACGTACAGTGATAGGGAGTGATATAGATGATATCTATGGAAAGTTGAGATAGGTGAATAAGATAGAAAAGAAGAAGACTTAAATAGAATAGAAAAAGATTCAGTTAATAGCAGACTAAGGTAGGAGACTAAGGAGTTTTAGATGTAAGTCGAATGAGCAAAGTGGAAGAAGATTATATAGAAGAGTACTGAAATAGAGTAGAAGAGCACTAAGAAGACAATAGAGTCGAAAGGACAGACTATAAGAAGGCTGAAGTAGAATTTAAAATGACTTGGATAGTATATTGATATAGAAGATTAATATAAAAGAAGGAGAATATAGAAGATCAATATAAAAGAAGAAAAGGACGTCCATACAAAAGAACACCCATATGAAAGAACATTAGTAAAATATCAGTATAGAAGAACATCAGTATAAAAGAATATCAGTATAGAAGAAGAGTGATACAGAAGATTGTATTAAATTAGAGGCTGAGGTATAAGAAGACTGACATGGACCGAAGACCAAACTGGAAGTGAGTTGTAAAGAATCCATAGTTGCAACATGTTAGGACGTATTTGTTAACACAATCAATCCCCCACTTTTATCTTCCTTTACCGTTTCAAATCACTATCTATAACTCGTAGCGTTGAAAGAAGACGGGGAAACAGCACCACAGGAAATCAGACACAATGAAGGAGAATTTAAAATGAATATCTATATTAGACCTATATATATGTACTGGCGTTATCGTCCGCAGTTCTTCTCTCTTCTCTTCTCTTCTCTTCTCTTCTCTTCTCTTCTCTTCTCTTCTCTTCTCTTCTCTTCTCTTCTCTTCTCCTCTCTCTTCTCTTCTCTTCTCTTCTCTCTCTTCTCTTTTATTCTCTTCTTACACCTTTCTCACGTGCACACAGACGTATCACACCTTTCCACTTTTCACTCATTACCATCAGCACAATATGGGATTCCATGCACCGTAAGTATCCCCATATGGCCTCCAAGCCCCTCTTTAAGCTATTATAAACCCCTACTAACCTTCAGAAAGGGCCAGTCACGTTACCGTGACCCAAAAACCTTCGAAATGTCGCCTGCTTTGTACAGAGTAAGAGCACCTTTCTTCTGGAAGAATACTATAGGGTTCTTTGCCGTGGCTGCTATCCCCTTAGGAGTCTATGCTTACACCTGGCAAAAGATGTCTGAAGATGATTTTGGAGATATTCCAATCCCACCTATCTCTGATGCCGAATTGGCCAAGTTAAGGCAGGAATACGAAGATAAGAAGAGGCTTGAAAACGCTTAGCGATGTAAATAGTAATCGACCATATGAATGGAAAGTGTAGCAAGAGAAGCTCTATATGGGGCTCAGGGAACTGCACGATACTTACCGTGCTGCAAACGTAACTGTGTCTGTAACTGTAACTGTAACTTAAGCTATAACTATAACCATAACTTTACCGTCTTCTATGTAAGTTAATTATTCCTTCTAGCGTAACTCTCTGTTCGTTTATACCTACACTTGTGTATTTGCTTATCCACATTCAATGCTAGCCTTAAAATGTGTCTATGAAGTCATCTATTTGATTCTATACTGTTCTCTGACCATTTCTAACTTCTCCTTCTTCTCCTCCTCTCCTCCTCATCCTCCTCCTCCTCCTCCCCTTCGTCGGGGTATATCTCGCTGGCTGCATACTTTCGGATCACCATCGATTCTCTAAGAGGATACGGTGGTGCTGCTGATTGTGGATCAATGTCATAATAATCCCCAAGTAACCCGGTATCCTGGCTTGTATTATGGATATCTCCACTTTTACTTGCATAGTCGCCCATATCCCCCTCCTGGGTATATTGTGGTCGATACGGCTGGTACTCTGAAACTGTGTTTCCAGAGGCTGACCGGTTTCCAGACTCTGACAAGTTGCCAGTACCCGTACGAGATTCTAACCCAGAATAGCCTCTAATCTCCCTCTCCTGTGAAAACATCAAGTTGTCCTTCGAGCTAAACTCGTCTCCCAAGCCTGGGTTGTATTCTCTGTAGGTCGGTAGACCTCCAGTTGCCAGATTATCAACGGTGGCATGGGTTAAAGAAGAGGCACTGCCATTACGCAGCTTGTACGATGGAGCAGAATAGCCCTCGAATGGATTCTCCTGGAAAGGATTCGGATTCTTCTGATTACTTTCTGGAAAGGTGTTCTCTCTATGAGTTGCTGGTGGAGGAGCTATTCTAGACATTCCAGGGTTCGAAAGAACCATATTCAGATCAGAAAATGGATCTTTGTGGTTCATATCACTCAAAGGTAGCAGCTCGTAGGTGAATACTTTGGAAGGCTTCTTGGGTTCACCGCCTCCATCGAAACGGGATCGGGCCTCCAGTTGAACCCCATAAGAGCTCATACCACGATATTGGAACGAATCATCGGGAACGGATTCAGTGAAAGTTCCAGTCAGATTCAACAAAGGATGATGCTTGATCTCTTCTAGATCCAAAACTCCTTCATCCAATAAGGTTTGTTTCAGTTTATGATGCTTTCTAACAAGTAATCTTACCCTAAGATTAACCATTTCACAACAATACTTCTTCAAAGAACGGTAGCCTCTTTTCCTAAGTCCAAATACCACTGGAACGTAACATAACATTCCTCCAAGAAACTTGAGGAAGAAAATGGCAAAAATTACCAAAGATACACACATAAACAGCAAAATGATCGCCAACTTCAAATTTGTGGTGGCAATTTTGGCGATATTGGATCCAATTTGCAGAAAAGACAGTGAATAATCCCCATCAGTGGCATAATATCGTAAAGTTAGGATATTGATTACCTGTCTTGGAGCATCTGCTACACATAAACTTAGGATATTATCCAATTCAGTGTAAGCATAAAAGGCACACAGATCGAAGAAATTATCCTGTTTGATACTATAAAATAGACAATGATAGTTATACCGTTTCATCAGGTACATTAACTTTGTCCAAAAATTGACATAACTAAGGGCTATATTACGAGTTCTATAGGTTTTAATGGCCCTAATCCATTGGTATGCTCGTAAACATAAACCAAAGATGATACATCCAGTAAAGATCCACTTAGCTACCAGATAAGCGTATGGTTTATAGTCGCTCGTCGACCAATGATGGAATACCAAAATGTTTAAACAAGTGTAAATATCTACCCCCAAAAGGGTCCAGTGAAGAATGAAGAAGAGCCAAGTAAAAAGTAAGTAATCTAGGATGACACCAAATCCCAAATGGTGGAATTCGTCGACATTGACGAGGTCAAAAGTGGAAGTATCCAAGTCATATTTTTCGATTTCCCGTTCGGTGTCCAAGCCAAAGGCCATTCGCTGGTTCAGATTCCAGTCGTCTTTATCCATGGTGTAGTTATTTGTGTGTGGTGCGGGAGTTATGTGGTAGTTATGTGGTGTGGTAGTAATGTGGTAGTTGTGTGGGAGTTATGTGGTGTGGTAGTTAAGTGGGAGTTGTGTCTTGGTGGTGATACAACAATATGGAATTATTGTTTGGGGGATGTAACGGATATAGAATATTATACTATGATCGATGGATGGTGCTGAACAGATTATAATTATGTTAGATGCTAATTATGCGGATGGATGGATGAGTTGATGATAAAACTTCAATGATGAGTCGATATTTTGATCAACAGGTGAAAGCAGATGTATAGAATGTACTTATCTGTTTCCAAGACGTTAATGATCTAGGATATTCAATAGAAATTACCCCAAACTGATGCTATTATGTGTTGATGTGTTTTAAAGAAAAGGAAAAGTAGAATGAAATTATAACTATAGAAGTATATTAAGCGGGATCTCAAGCAGATCTATAACGACAAGAAGGGTTATGAGGGCGTTAGGTGGGGGGAAAGAGAAGCAAAAAGGGCGGGAAAGGTTCGTATTTGCGAGGAAATGTGGTACTTTGCACGATAGTATCAACTGGACATTATCTGAACTGATTTCGGGATAAGGTTACCACTGGTTATCTAGCTAGAGACGGGCCAAACTTTGTGTGTACCGTGCGGCGTGCGGCGTGAAGCGGGTCGCGATGTTAAACGGAGGAAGAGCGCGTTACTAAACGGAGGAAGTGAGAAAGAGGGATGGGAAGATGGATGGTGTAAGAGACATGGAAGAGATATCAAAAGATATCAATAGATATAGAGAGATATCAAAACACACCAGGAGAAATGAGGAGGAACGAAGGAATGGGATGTCAAATATGGATAGCAATTTTTATTTACTGCAGTATACTTACAAGTGTCACTTTCTACTGGTGTTTCATGTCAGCAGCATAAATTCAATTCGTCTCCAGCAAATGGCACTCCTTTTCCCTGTAAATGAAATTTCACGCAAGAGCTATCTCATGGAAGAGAGTAGAACCCTTTGTAGGAGATTATCCGTTCTCTACCTTTGATAGGTTGCCACTATGCAATGGATATATCTACAATTGTTTCTGGCCGTTTATAGGCATCAAAAGAAAAACATTGGGGGCGATATATACAAATGGAATCAAATCAAATGATCCTGTTCGTTTCATCTGATAGTCTTTACTATACTATACACTCTTCTATCTATAAATTTATAGACATCTACCTTCTCTCTCTCTCTCTCTCTCTTTCCTCGCCACGGATAAACCAGCTGCCTAGCTCATGTCAATCTATAAGGTGAAACGGAAAGAATTGATCGTCTCGGGATCAGTCCTGAATTGATTTCAGTAATCTTACCAGCTCTTATCCCATTTCTTCTTCTTCTTCTTCTATTCTTCTTCTACTTCTTTTTTCACTTTCTCTTTCTCCCACTTATCCCTCCAGTTCTCCCATCTCGTATTTCTCTCACCCTCCCCCTTTCAGTGGCGAACCTCAACTCAATTCATTTCTTGTATCAACCTTCTTATACATTCACAATGGTACGTACAATTACCCACTAATTGACCCCCCTGGTGCTCTATTTAAGTATCCAGAGTCTCCCCCAGTCATTCAATACTCTTAAATTTAATCTCATACTAACTCCCCCCAGGGACAAGGACCATCGGGAATGCCCGGTGAAGGCTTCGGAGGCAAAAAGAAAGACGACAAGAAGAAGGAAAAACCCAAATATGAACCTCCTGTAGAGCTGAAATTCGGTAAAAAGAGAAGAAAGGGCCCTGACACCGCAGAGAAGTTGCCAGCTGTCTTCCCAAATACTAGATGTAAGCTTAAACTCTTAAAATTGGAACGAATTAAGGATCATTTGCTCCTTGAAGAAGAATTTGTCACCAATCAGGAAGCCTTCCAACCGACTGAAGCCCGTCAGGCTGAAGAAAGAGAAAAAGTGGATGAACTTAGAGGATATCCAATGCTGATTGGAACCTTGGAAGAGATCGTCGATGACGATCACGCCATTGTTTCCCTGACGGCGGGCCCAGAATATTACGTGTCAATCATGTCTTTCGTGGACAAGGGACTATTGGAACCCGGTTGTCTGGTCCTTTTACACCACAAGACAGTATCTATTGTAGGAGTGTTGCAAGACGACGCCGATCCAATGGTTTCGGTTATGAAATTGGACAAATCCCCCACCGAAAGCTATGCTGATATCGGTGGTTTGGAACTGCAGATCCAGGAGATCAAAGAAGCGGTTGAACTCCCCCTTACTCATCCAGAACTCTACGAAGAAATGGGTATCAAGCCTCCTAAGGGTGTCATCTTATATGGTGCTCCAGGAACCGGGAAAACCTTACTCGCTAAGGCAGTGGCTAATCAAACCCTGGCTACTTTCCTCCGGATTGTCGGTTCGGAGCTCATTCAGAAATATTTAGGTGATGGTCCCAGATTGTGTCGCCAAATCTTTCAGATTGCCTCTGAAAGTGCTCCTCTGATTGTGTTTATTGATGAAATTGACGCTATCGGTACAAAACGTTATGATTCCACTCTGGGAGGTGAAAGAGAGATCCAGAGAACCATGCTTGAATTATTGAATCAATTGGATGGTTTTGATGATAGGGGTGATATCAAAGTCATCATGGCTACCAATAAAATCGAATCTTTGGACCCTGCTCTCATCAGACCAGGAAGAATTGATAGAAAGATTCTTTTTGAGAATCCTGACGGTAATACTAAGAAGAAAATTCTTCAAATACACACCCTGAAGATGAATTTGGCACCTGATGTCAATCTTGATGAATTTATTACTCTGAAGGATGATTTATCTGGTGCTGATATCAAGGCTGTGTGTACAGAGGCTGGTTTATTGGCCTTAAGAGAAAGAAGAATGCAGGTCAAGGCTGATGATTTTAGACAAGCTAAAGAGAGGGTTTTGAAGAATAAGGTGGAAGAGAACCTTGAGGGGTTGTACTTATAGAGAATAGCAGTATTAGATCTCCTAAATGGTGTAGAAGTTGAATTCGCTGTAGAAAATACGTACAATTCGCCTAAAATTGCTATCAACTGCAGTTCTACCATGCTTATTGATATCAAAGAGGGGGTATTGTTGTAACCCTGTCTCAAACTTAAGAGGCCGATGTAAGTTAGAAACATCTACTGAACAATATCCTGATATCTTTAGGTATCATGTCTTTTGTAGATTCGTACAACTAACCTCTCTATTTTCGTTTGACCTTTTATACATATCTCCGACTCTTTTAATATAGGAGAAGTCTTCTTATGTCGTCGTTTCCTTACGTCTGCCGTACGTCTTATCTTATCTACATCTTATCTTATCTACACTTTATGGTCGTTTCTCATATATTCTCTCATGGATCGTTCGGCTAAGCTGGCTTCAAATGAGGACTGTCAAATAATGAACTAGTGGCACTGGCATCAGAGTAAAAAATGCTAAAGTCACTACTACTTTTAGTCAATGACACATCCAATCGACGACCTACTACAAATCCTGGAGAAATTAATACCTTGTCCTTCCTCCCTTCAAACTGTTTTTTAAGCCCAGAAATGAACTCATTAACATTGGACCTGTAATAATCATCACTCAAGGCTTTCAGATGAGCAAGTACTTCACTGAAGCCCTTTTGAACTTTAATAAGTTGTTCCTTTTCATTGGTTTTAATGAAGGGGAATTTATTTTGAATAACTCGGGCTAAACCAATCTCGTATTCTTCAACATCTATAAGCTCAGAGGAAAGCAGACAAATTCCCATCAGTGAATGCATGGAGAATTGTTCAGCGGTATCAAGAAGTCTTTCCAATGACTGCAAAAACTCTTCGGTGTACAGCTCAGGTCCTTGATCAAAGCTGGCTTTAATTGGACCACTCATACGATTGAATTTATCCAAATTGACTTCCAAGTTGTCAAAACTGTCCCTGGTGTAAGCAATGGCTTGCATTGCTTCTGGAGCAGCCTTGCCGGTAGCAATAGTTGCCCTAATTGCAATAAAACAATCATTCAATTGTGCAATAATAGTTTCGATAGAATCAGCTGAAAACTGTTGAGTGATTTTAATCACGTCTTGTGTTTGCTCATCTGAAATAGCAATGAGTTTTTTCCAGCTGCTTTTCGTGGAATTTATTGTCAACTCTTTGGGTTTGGACCCAAGGGATGTTGCTTTCAACACTGGTGATGATGTAGCTATCGGGATTTGTGCTACTTCGGTAGATTTTGTAGATACAATGGATTCAGATGCTTTCGTTGATGAAATTGAAATATCATCATCCTTGATTTCGGCGGGTTCCGCATCTTCTTTAGGGAAAGCAATGTTGGTCAAGGACTCGGTCTCACTCAAGATGTTACGGAGGTTTTGTTGCAACGTCAAAATCTTAGGTTTGATCTTTCTCATGTGTTGTTGTTGCAGCTGCTTGATTTCCTCTTCAAAAAATGGTGTCTTATCCAAGTCTGAGTCCTGCTCTAACAACTTGGGGGTATATGGACTGCCATTTGTAGGAGCTGCTTTCACATTATCAAATTCCTCGGTGGGTTCGGTAAATCCATCTTCTCCTTCTGCAAAATCTTCAGTTCCATTTGCAGATGGTTCAGAATCAGTCTGGCTACACAGAGTGCTCTTGTTGACAGCTTCTTCTGGAACCAGTTCGAGGATCTGCCTACTGTTTTCTCCTTGGGAGGATCTTTTTTGTTCGTCGAGATAGAAGGTTTGTTGTGCCTCTTGAGGTTTGGTTTCTTTGACATAGTGTTGCTCCAATTTCTTCTTTTCCGCAGCCTCAGCTGGGGTAATTTGGTTACCTTCATCAGTAGGAAGGGGAGGAAGTTCTTTATTAGAGCTCACAGGTTTCTTAGCTGATTTTTTGGCAGATTTTTTGACAATTTTTTGGATAGGTTTATCATGTTCTACTGTGCTAGAGTCACCAGCTTCAGTCTTAACAACTGCTTTCTTAAATTCAACGGCCTCTGATTTCACGCCTTCAAGTTTAGCAGTTTTAGAATCAAGGGCTTCAGATTTTACAGCGTCGGTCTTGACAGCTTCAATTTTAGTAGCTTCAGACTTAACAACTTCAGACTTAACAACTTCAGACTTAACAACTTCAGACTTAATAGCTTCAGGTTTAATAGCTTCAGACGTAACAGCCTCAGTTTTAGTATGTTCAAGTTTAGTGGATTCAGCTGGTTTCACAGCAGCATCGGTTTTAGCTGCTTTTGATTTCGAAGCATCTGATTTAACAGATTCAACAGAGTGAAGAACCGGGACAGAACCATACTTGGCAATCTCCTCCTCAAAATCGTCATCAAAGGGACTCTTAAATTCTTTCAGAATCAGAGGCTTCTTCATGTCGTGGTTAATTTCGATTTTCAATGGCTTCCTAGAACTCTTGGTTTTATTCTCAAGCGAGTCAACGATTGACAGCACCTTTGTTGACGGTTTCTTGACCTGAAAGTTCAGAGACGACCTGGGGTTACTCTTTGGCGAAGTACTTTCCCTCTCTTCATATAATTGTACAGGAATGTCACCAACAAAGGATTCCAGCTTCTTTGTGGGATTCAGCACTTTGATTATAGAGGGCTGCAATTGGGATTGTTTTGGGTTGGACTTCGAAATTTTAGGCTGTTCAATAGCCTTCGTTTGCTCCTTCTTCTGTTCGATGGTCATCATTTGCTCCTTTTTTTGTTCAATTTGATTGTTCTTTTGCTCTTTCCTCAGTGCTCTTCTTTTAGCTTGCTCTATTGTTCCCAGCATTGGAATTAAAGCTTTGGCCAGTCTTTGTGAAAATTTCTGATTTTGAACTGCCCCATTATCTTCAAAATCCCTGACAACTTCCTTGACAGCTTTCATTGCTTGTTTATCCTGCTTACCTATTCTCCCACACTTTTCCTCTTCAGCTTTTCCAGCTTCTTTGAGGAATATTTCATGCATTGTCTCTTGCATTGATGGAGTTGGAGATTGTTGTTCAACAAACTCATCGTCCTCCAATTCAAACATCTTTAACCATTCAAGCAAGTAGGTGACTACACACTTTTCATCGGGGACCAAAGAGGCAAAATCGTCCAGATCTACTAAATGAGGTATTCCTAAAGTTTCAGCAATTTCGAAAATATGATTCATATTCTTCAATTTTGGTCCCGATTGTAATTGAGCGTAGTCTATATCAGAGCCCAAATAATATTCCAATATAGCAGCAAAGAAGAGGTCAGGACGACTGGTTTCCAACAGCCAATCTCTATCAAAGTTTGTAATTTCACCTAAACCTTTCCTACGAATCATTAGATTAATCCAATCTCGTAAAAAGGCCTTAATTTTAAGGAAGGAATCACAATCACTTTTTAAAACCTTCTTTAAAGAAGTACGAGTCAGATAAAGAAAGAGCATCCAGACGAGTCCTAGAATGAGTTTACGATTCTTGTCGGCAATGTTTTCAGCACTGATATGATCAATATTGAGTTCAAGTACGAATTTTATGAATTGAAGACAGTCAGCAATGTTTTCTATTCTTTGTAAACGGGTTTGAGGGTCCTTATGGACTGGAGGGAGTTTATAGTTATCAACAAGCTTGTTGACCAACAAAATTAAGAGTAAACCATCGGAAATCTCACTGCTTAAGTCATGCTGTATACCTCTGCCTATCTGCAGCGATACCCATCGGCACATGGCTTTCTCCTGGCGCGAGACCCAGTCTGACATTTTTTGAGTTCCAGACAAGGGGGTAGATGAAATGTGTTTTGTTTTAACGGGATATGTTATAAATGATAGGGGTCAGAAGTTAAGAATTCTGAAATGACAGCAGGTTGTATATATATATAAGATAGTAGTTTGTTAGCCTGGGATATCTCCTTATGGTATATCTTCTTCTGTTAATGGGGTGGTATAATGAGGGACCGATGGTAAGAAACCGTTTGCGACTTGGAGAACAAAATCCACAAATTGAGCGGATAAAACGGCAATGCAGATATATGTTATAAAACTTTTGGGGTGAAGGTATGATAATACCTGGGCGTTTAAAAAAAACCTACTGATACTTTTTGAATTCTGCAGATGCATATACCAACCTTAATGGACCCTTTTCCTAGGCAAAAGGGCACCGAAAGCTTCTATTTCGGTGTGTCGGTGTAGGTAATTTTCGGTATTTTTTTGCGTGGTTTCGGGGGGGGGGAAAGCGCGTTTCGCGTTTCTTACGCCCGTTTCTAGCAGGAGAGAGTAGATGTCACTTGGAGAAAGAGACAGATATTTCTGGATGTTTGGTGAGTAGAGCAGTAGATTGAAAGTACCAGGGTATCTTTCTGCTATTTTGCACATACAGTAAGGCCTGATCGACCTAATTTTCACCTGTTGGTGTCGTGTTTATCTAGGTTCGAAGTGTTGTGTCCAGACTGTTTCAAACAGTCCTTTTTTCCTCACAAATTTCATGCAAGGTACCGCCGTCAACCTTCAATCATGGCCCAAAACAGCCATCCTTAGCAAAGTTGTGTTTAGAATTCTACCGGTGCCACTGTGGATCCCAGTTGTTTGCATCTTTTGCACGATGCTTCGCCCGCTTAGTGCTCTCTGAGTCTCTTTTCGTATACTTTACTCGTCAGGTCCAACATCTATGCTGCAACTTGTTCGCCTTATTAGGGCAATTTAATGACCAATTTAACCGTGCATCGTAGATATTTTGACATCCTTTGTCAATCGTTGAAGATGATTTTAACCGTAACTCTAATTCATCTTATACTTATATTGAAGCAGAAAATAGTGTCACGTTACTCGTAACTCATGTTATGATTATTTATTTATGGAAATCATTTTGATCTTTAACCTCGGATTATCATATTCTCTGTCTCTATCTCCATCGCTATCTCTATTTCCAACTCCATCTCCATCTCCATCTCTATCTCTATTTCCATCTCCATCTCTATTTCCATCTCCATCTCTATCTCTATTTCCATCCATCGCTATCTCTCTATCCTCATTCTGTTAAAAAACCTCCTTGCATTTTCTCTAACTTCATGCCCATTTGCATCGTTAAGTCTGGTCACTTTACTCTGTCCTACTCACCTTTGCAACCAATTGTCTCCTCTTGACATCCAAATTTCTCCTCTCAACCTCCATTTTCCACCTATTTCTACACCTTCTTCTTTACATTAATTAACTACGCAATGCTTCACTATTGTGGCACCACCTTCAAGCTCTTCTGCAAGTATATCAAGTCTTGCTATGCCTCTCGGGAATCGTTCTGTTCTTGACAGTACCTCTCAATTCGTAAGAGCAATCTTCCTCTCACCAACTCACCATCCACTCACCATTAAACTCACCATTAAACTCACGATCAAACTCATCGAAATTCGCCATCACATTCACCCCGAAATTCACCAAGAGCATCGGTCAACATCAATCTTATAGCATCCTTCTTCTTACCTCGCATATTATAAGATATCCAGTTTTTCGTAATTGCTCAATCTTAAGCTCTTGTTCACCCTTACGTACACTTCTTCACACATCAATAAGATTTTAGAGACTTTCTCTTCCTTCTCCTTCTATCTACACAATCTCTAGCCTTCAAGTGGGGTGTTAGTCGATTTCTTCTGACTTTATTACCCCAATTAGCTCTTGAAAAATGGATGCTCCATGGCCTCCTTTGCAGTAGGTCTCTTCTGATGGTCATAAGTCAAAAGTTTATCAATGAAGTCAACAATCTCTGGAGTAGCCAACTTTTCATTATCAGCATTAATGAAATCCAGCCATGGCTTTCTGGTGTAATTACCCAAAATGCTATCATAATCCTTCAGGAGCCTGATTCCATATTTATTGACATACGCCATCAAATCCTTAGTACCTAATACTTTGGCAATTTGTACCAACTGATCATTATTCAGATCACCTCGGAAAAATGGTTCCTTTTTGAATACAATTGCTGCAAGCATACATCCAACTGACCAAAGATCCAACAGATAATCATATTGTTGAAGATTAACGAGTAATTCAGGACCCTTATGATACCTCAGAGCCACTCGAACATTATAGTCCATTCCAGCATGATAAAACTCAGCCAACCCCCAATCAATCAAGCGAAGTTTCTTAGCATGAGGATCAATCATAATATTCTGGGGTTTAACATCTCTATGGATAATTCCCATCAGATGCAGATAATCCAAAGCAATAAGGAGTTGAGTGAAGTAATATTGTATGTCTTCTTTGGTAAATTTAGGATACAAAACTCGGAAATCAATATTATTAATCTTTTCAAAAATCAAGGCCGGGATTTTCAGTTGCAGATCCCTAACAATGTCATAGAGACCAACGATATTGGGACCACCGGTTAAGTTTTTAAGGATCTTTACTTCACGAAAGATCTTCTTCATTTTGACTGGTTTCAAAACTTTGATGACACAAGGTGAATCATTTAAAACGTTGACTCCTTGGAACACTTCAGAATATTTCCCCCTACCTATTTTCAGAATGATTTCGTAGTTTCTAATCTCGCCCCATTCTATCTTATGGTTTTCATAGTCCCAGTACTCGGTGGGTTTGTTGGCGTTGACGTCTGCATACACCCTGGCCACGGAATAGACTCTTGTGCTGACACTCATCGCTTGGCGTGGGGGCTGGAAGTGGTGATGATGGCGATGGAGTACGAGATAATTTGTATTTGCATTTGCATTGGAATTTCGATGGGCTGGCGAAAAATGGGAGGGTCAAGAAATTGGGTAACGAAAGAGGAAATAGGGAATCGAGAGGGGAGGAAGAGAGAGATGGGGAAAGAGATAAAGCGACAAAGGGGATGACGATTGGACATTTTGAAGGATTGTATCAATAGGAACGAATTCGGAGTTGTTGGTATCGGAAGATGAAGGTTATTGCCCTGCGCCGAATCACGTTTAACCTTGCCTCTCCCCATGCCACGGACCGCTGTTGTTAGCCCAGCAATCTTACCAATCTCAGACATTTGCGAAACACTGTTATGGGTGGGAGGAACGGCTACTAGCAGAGATGTGGCCGGCTACGGCTTAGCGCCGAGGACGGCGTCTTCTCCTTGCTGGATCTTCTATCGTATGTATTCTATCGTATGTATTCTATCGTATGTCTTCTACCTTCTATCCTCGTCCATAGCCTTAAATATATCCTCCTCTATATCCTCATCTATATCCTCATCTACCTCATCTATATCCTCATCTGTATCTTCATCTTCTACCCACATCTTCTATCCTCATCTCCCTCTCACTCTTTTATTACCTTACAGAGACCGTCTACTGATAAAAGACAATACACCAATATACACCGGCAACTGTCCTAAAACGATATACATCTAGTGAAGAAAATAACTGCTTCATCCTTTTTCTTCATCTCGACCTCTATGCCCTAGTACATTTTCACCCCTCTCTTCTCTTCTCTCTTCTTCTCCTCTCTTCTCTTTTCTTTTCCCTTTCCTCTTTCTTCTACCTCTTTCCCTTCCTCTCTCTTTTACCTCTTTCTCTCTCCTTTCTCTTTCTCTTCCTCCCTTCCTCCCTTCCTCTCTTTCTTTTAACTTATGTTCATATGTCTTCCCTCGTCATCGACACTCACACTGTCCTTCTAGAGCACCCTGTGCCTCAATGGCCTGGTCCTGATGGCTGGATCCCTGTTGCCCATATAAATTGTTCCCTTCTCCCCATCTATTTGGTCCTGGGCCCACCAATTAAAGTAATCCAACCCTTGAAACCAGCAATTATACCACCCCTCTCTACCGTTTTCAACTCTCAAGTCCCTTCCCATGGCATCCTATATCATTCAGGTAACTTCTATCTTGCATTTTGTCTCCATAACGACGCTCTTCATTGTTTAATCCTCGATTTCACCATCTTGGATTCACTTCCTTCAACTCAATCGCCACAGTCTCTGGTTCTGGCTCTGGTTCTGGTTCCTCCTACTCCTACCCCTACCGATGATGTATTCGAGAAGGTTCTTGAGAAAAGGAAACAAAAAATTGGCACTCAACTGCTCCATAACTCATTCTTGCCCTTCAATGGTCGTCCCTCCATGCTGAGATCCAATCTGTCCGTTTCTACTCTGACACTGGCCACCCCACTTTCACTGCAAATCCTTACTACAAGCGACCAGATATCCCTGGCTGTGAGTCGAATGGTGTTATCAGGTCTTCGTATTCGTGGTCTTTCCTCTCATTTGAATACAAATGCTCCTATATCTTCAGAAAGGTTGGCAGTAAGAGAACTCTATCAGATGACCACTAAACTGGCGATTTTTGCGTTAAGGAAGCATGGATATTCATTCAATACAGGGGTGACTTCCGAAAAGAGACGTCCAGTGAAGCTAGATGATATTCAAGAAATTGTGGAGAAGTTATTGGTGGTATTTATTGATATGGATAGATGAAGGTCAATGATGAAGATGAATAATGAACGATATATTAGAACGTCAATGATGAACTTCAATGATGAACGTCAATAGAGGTAGGTGGTGATAGAGAACAGATGAATGATTGGGTTATATATCGAAGATCAATAAGGATGTTAGATCCAATCAGACAAGGAACAAATACCTAGCCTTAGCAGCACACAACATCATAGAATAGCATAACAGCATATAGCATAACAGCATAACAACATGTAATATCATTTCAAGTCATACAGCACAGATTCATACATAAGTACAGCTGCAAGTAATAGCTGCTAAATATCACATCCACATGATACCACCATCAATTTAATCTCACCAATGTAATATCAGATCGATCAACACCTCCCCCTACCACCACATCCACTTTCTGCCCCTTCCGTCAGCCCTACACTCAATCTATCACTTGATAACTTCAATTTCTCTTATTCTATTTACAAATCAGCCAAACTCACTGTTTTAGACTCCCTGAATCCCCCCACTGTCTTGGCCGATGCATTCTGCAACTGCATCACAATGTGTGAATCCATCTTCTTCTTTTTCTTCTGTATACCCTGCCCAATAAAGTCCAAAAGTATCGATCGATTCTTGAGCAAATAACCACCCTTGTCCTCTCTAGAGAAATATCTGATATCCCTTCTATGGGTAGGTCTGGCTTGCATCGGCACGTACCCCTTGGTTCTCAAGAAATGGTCTGGTGCAACGTGGGCCCTTAATCCCAACTGGGTTCTATAAACAGAGGTATACTCTCTATTCAACTTCTTGATCGCTTCAATGGCAACATTGGATGCTCTGGTGGCTTCAATATCCAAGGGAACTCTGTACAGTTCAGCTCCGGAACCCAAAATTTCCACTCCATTCTTCAAAGATCCGGTAATTAATCCAACCTCTCTCATCTTCTGGATAGTCAAAGTAGATCCTTCGTCCAATGGAATCCGTCCATTGTCCCAAAAATCTTGAATCCGGGACAATTTAAGTTCGTGGTATTCCCTCTTCTTTCTGTAGAACCCAATCTTGGGGAACCTCTTGAAAAAACGAGTTTGACCACCTTCAAACAAAAACGGTACCTTCCCTCTAGCCTTTTGACCCTTTTGCCCTCTTCCAGAGGTCTTTCCCAAGTCGGAGGCCTGACCTCTTCCGACTCTTTTCTCGCGGTGGGTGGCTCCTGCGTTGGGTGAAAGAGACCCTAATGTAGACAGGTACCTAGGCTGCATGATGGCACCAGCAATCAGCGGCGCATGGAGCGTCCGACGTACTATGCTCTGGAGAAAGAGCATGCTGTTGAAGAGAAGGAGGATCTTTTGCCAAAGAAATGGGTATAATTTTTCACCTGTCTGTATGCAGGTGTTGGTGGGAACGAAAAATCAGTTTATATGTCGGAGAAATTTCTTCAGTTCGAATGGTGGGAGGGGCCGTGGAAGGAGAAGTGGATAAGTGGGAGGGAGTGAAAGCATTGGGGGTATTAAGTAGAAGTAAATATTAGAGCGGTAGAGTAAGTAAAATTAACTGTAAAATAGTATATGAAGCATTAATTGAGTATGATGATATTATTACTTACTGTGAATCCGTAAGTCATTTTGAATTTAAAGTGTATTTCAAATGCTTTTGTAAAGCAAATTTTGTGTCTCTGTAAGGCACTTGTGGCATTTCTGTGAAGCACCTTTAGGTGTAACTGCTTTTACCATTGAATGGAACAGAAATAGTATAATATTCTCTCAAAATGGAAAAATGAGTGTGTAAGTAGAATTCAAATAATTGAATAAAAGGCATGTCAATTTTAAATCACAAATGTTATTAATTAAACAATCGGGGGATAGATGTAAATGAATATAGATGGAGTCTATAAAAATGTCTCGAATTTTGCTATTGATTCTCTTGTAATGAAAATTGCACAATTGTATCTGAATTCACATCTTTCTGTAGGCTTCTTCTAATTGCTATCCTATTTATTTAGTGGGCGCGCTCTTTCTCTAACCAAAATCACTAGACCGCTTTAAAACCTCATGATCAATGAACAGCCTTTATGGCCAAGTTGGTAAGGCACCTCACTAGTAATGAGGAGATCGTCAGTTCGAATCTGGCTGAAGGCAATTTTTTTTACGTTGAGCTGTACTCCATTCTCTGCAATCCCGCCTCTAATACCCCTTTCATCGTAGCATCGTCAACTATGTAAGTTAGCGTGTTTTAGTGTGTGTGGTAGCGTGTTCTTTATTTATCGCCCCGCGTAAATATGCATGGCATTTAACGAGCATGGCAGGAAATATTCTGTAAAGGGAAGAAGTGAAATAGAGTTACCAGTTTCTTCATAATGCTCTTGAAAGAATTCGTAAGATATGGTCGTTAGCAGCTATTTCTGGCCAAACCTTAAGTGAGTCTCTATTATGTATTGATCCAACATGATATTTCCTCGGTATATCTATTAATTGTCCCTCACTATTTTGTGCACCAGGCACCCACACTCGTTATTTTCTCATTATTTTCTCTCCTTTTCTCACTATTTTTTCCAATTTTGTAATAACTCTCACTATTTATAAACCATTTTCCCACCATTTTCCCACCATTTTCCCATCATTTTCCCACCATTTCCCACAATTTTTCACAATTTCTCACCATTTCTCCCCATTTCTCCCCATTTCTCCCCATTTCTCTCTATCATCTCTCATCACTATGAAACAAGAAGACGAACTTGAACAGCTCTGGAACATATTGAAAGATGAAGTAGACGATAAGCGTAGCCAGGTCACATCCCAGTATCTGCAGCGAGCTGCCACCGAATTCCCCGACTCGTTGTCCATCACCACGGCCCTTGACGAGCTTCTTCTGTGTTTTTCCCTCGGGGGTCAACTCAAAAATTATTATAGATACGGGACCTACTCTCTATGTGCTCAACAGAGGGAGAAGTTCTGGTTTGCTGTGAAGAACGGGAAGTTCTCCACCGGTCAAACGGACCCAGACTGGAGCAACCCAAAGGATTTGGAGCAGAGAACTAGGATTCAAGAGTTTTTCAAGAGGCGAATTCTTCAGGAGAAAGCTCTAGGAAGTTCTGAAGACGTATGGGATGTACGTAATGAGCCCCTAAATAAGCCATTTGTTGAAGACGGAAGATGAAAAGCCAGTGATGAGGAAGTGAGGATATGAGAGACAGCACGTTTTAGAGAGAGAGAGAGAGAGGAAACAGAAGTATGGGTAGTAGATATGGGCAATGACATTGGGAGTAGAACAAGGTGTTATCATACGATAACAGTGTATGTATATAGATTAACAAAGGGAAAGTTACACCTTTCGGTTGCAAAGTAAGACATGCATAGATACACAGATATAAACCTAGAAGTTACATCTTTAAATTACAGTTAGTGCAAAGTGTGTTACTGGTAATTGCAACTATTTGTTACATTTCTAGTTCTTTTCTACTTTATCTCCATTCACCTTTCTTCGTCCTTTCTTCTACCTCTCTCTACTTTTACTTCATACCGCCTTACTCTTCTTCTTTCACCTCTCTACCATCAAATTCTGTGTACAACTATATTAATTCTGATGATATTCATCACACCTCGGTCATGATCTACATTATTACACAAGACTTTTTCTCCTGTTCCGTCTCAGCTGCTCCCTTTGGCTTGGCATTAAGAGCACAACGGGCAGCCTCAGAGAAGGCCTCATTGACCCCCTTGTTCTTTTTAGCTGAACACTCCAAATATCTCAAAGCACCGACCTTCCGAGCTACAGCAAGTCCTTCATTATAACTAATAAGCCGTTTCTGTTGCAGATACGGATTACCACTACTACCACCATTATTATTATATGGATTATACAGTTCATCTTCATGAGAGATTGACGGTTGTTCCGCCATATCACCATCTTCTTCATTCAGGCGCAAGTCACATTTCAAAGCTACAAGTACCAATTTGACCCCATCACAATGTTCGGCAATTTCTCCGGCCCATCGAGATTTAACATTCTCAAGTGAATCAGGCAGGTCAATTGAAAAACAAAGCATGATACAATGAGTGTCACTATAAGAAAGAGATCTCAAACGGTCGAATTCTTCCTGACCAGCGGTATCCCATAATGACAATTGGACCTCTTGTCCGTCAATGAAGATATCATGCACGTAGTTTTCAAATACCGTAGGCTCGTATACTTGAGGGAAGTATCCTCGAGTGAAAACATTCAACAACGAGGTCTTCCCGCAGGCACCGTCACCCAAAATGACGATTTTCCGTTGGACTTAAGGGTTAGTAGATGGTTTTCAGGGGTGTGTGCTGGTTGATAGGGGTTATAACTTATAACTCCACCTCTCATAACGTACTCTTCTTCGGCGCAGACCCACAAAGTGGCATGTTTCGTCCTGGCAGTGTTTGGTAAAGCTGGTAAAGTAAACAAAACGGTGCAGGAAATGGAAAGATTGTGGGCTATATGCAGGCGGTGATTTAAGCGGCTGTGAGGAGCGAGAGTAGAAGAAGAAAGAGAGAGAGAAGCAGAAAGAGACAAGAGAAGTGACAGTGACAGAGAGTTGGAAGGAGATGCATACTTTACTGACTCATGTGTAGGATGTACGGCATGATTTTGTTCTGTTCATCTGTCTCTGCTCTGTCGCCTTGTCTTCCTTGACTGTCAGGATCTTTTCGAGTCGCACATTCGTTGTGTGTTGATTTTGTTAACAGGTTAGAAGAAGTGTTCTCTCTATTCTCTCTACTCTCTCTATCCTCTGTAGATGTTCCTCCCTCTTCTTAGATGAACTAGTCTCTTAAGCTCTATTCCTATCTCCATTAAAATTCCTCGACGCATGTTCTTTTTATCGCCTTCGATATCTCTCCACCTCTCCACCTCTACATCTTTACATCTACACCTCTTACCTCTTTATCTCCGCATCTCTACATCTCTACATCTATTACCATGCTTTGATTAAATGAATTCAACTTTCCCTTCTCTACCTCTATCTCCCCTCTCCCTCCTCACCAATCAAATCATCCAATACCATGCTAGGAATCTTCAGATTTCCTGCTCTTCCAGGATTTGCTCTCTGTTGTGGCGACCCCATCATTACCAGAAACTCCAGTTCAGTGTGATCTGGACTCATATATATGTTGGGAACCCCCCGGTTTGGTGTCTGCAACGTCGGGTTACTGCCATTGTTACCCAAGGGCAAATGAGTAAAACTGTTGGGTATTATACGAGAACTACGCTTTTGGGCTAACACATCAGCAGTTGGAGAAATGAACATCCGAGTCATATCGTTCTTAGATACATTATCCAGCTGATATATAGTCGATGTATCGCCGGTCTGCAGTCCACCAAACCCAAATACTGAAGATGGACCCAGAAGATTTCTACTATGCCCTCCGCCATGATTCAGTAAAAGGGGAAGCTTTGATACTGAAGGCAGGAAATTGCTATTATAACCAGGGTTATCCATGGCAGCGAAGTTTTCAGAGAAACGGGCAGTAGTGTTTCCCGATGTTTTGAAATATCCACCCTTCTTGGTTGCTCTGGAAGCAAGATACGAGTTGATGATGTGCCAAGCGATGAATGATAACAAAATGGCCCCTACAATGGCCCCTAAGGCAATGAAAACGGTCCCATTGATGTTGGATGTCCTCGATATGTAAGGATTGTTGTCACTGGGTGGTACTGTCACCGATGGAGTGGTGTACAGTGATGAAGTCGATGATGAACTGGTTGAAGAAGTAGACGAACTACTAAGAGAGGGCATGTCGGAGTTTGCACCACTGGAGCCGGAAGATGAGGAGGAGGAGGAGGAGGAGGAGGAGGAAGAGCCCAGACTTGTAAGAGAGGGCATATTTGTGTCACTCAGACTCGAGCTCAGGCCAGTTGTCTTGGTGGTGGTTGTCGAAGAAGAAGAAGAGTCGGTTTCTCTTACATAGAGGCCGTTGGCAGCCTCGAGCCCATTTAAAACACGATATAACTGGCCCAAGGCATCTTTCGACGTTGTGGTCTTGGTTACGAAGGACATGGTATGATGATCACGCTCTCACAGACGGAAAAATGGTGGGTTTTGGCGTCCAACTGCTGCCTTTTCACTATGGTTACTAGCAGATCAGCTCAAAACAAAAAAGGAATGCTAAAAAGTAAATAGTGAGGCGAAGTGGCCGAAATAGGAAGGCTCGGGCTGTGTGCAGGGTTGGCCAAGAAGGATGCGAAGGGAGAGAAAGACATTATGGGGACACCGGTAGGCAGCTGATGATGTGTTGTTGTGTGGATTGTTGTGGATTGCTACTTTGGGAGTAGATATGCAGTAGGTACTTTTATAGTTATTTAGACCTCGTTTAGACTCTGTGGCTACGAACTCTAAATTTGACTTTTTAGAGAACTTGAAAAAAAAGCTGCTTCTTTTGGAGCTGAACCTTCCGAAACTGATAAATCAGGTCATGAATGAGATCGTAGAGGCGAAGGTAGAAAACGACCATAACGATATACAAGCAGAGAAAAGTGAATAACGTGGCAGGGGTGGTAGAGGTGTGTTGATGTAGAGGAAGTGCCTAAATTTATTCTTTGACTGCATTCTTGTATCCACCTATACAACTCCAAATTACCCACAGTCTTCCTCTTCCTTCTTCCTTCTTCCTTCTTCCTTCTGGTTCTGTTTACGAAAGTTCTCTCCATGCAAGTGAAATGTACCTTGTAATACAATTCTTAACCTCACTATGAATTTCAATTAAGTAGCATCTCTTAGGTTCTAATTTCATTAAACTCCTCTCTTCTTTCCTTATTCCCTTCTTTCTTGACTCTCTTCCTTTATTCCCTTCTTTACTTCCTTTACTCTCTTTATGTTTTCCCTTCTTTCTTCATTCTCCTTCTTTCTCCATCTCTCTTAGCCTTCTCTTCTCTCTTAGCCTTCTCTTCTCTCTTCTCTTTAACATTGCTTCATGCTCTTTCTTTCTCATCCTCTTTTTTTCTCATGCTCTTTCTTTCTTCTTCTTTCTCTCTTCTTCTTTCCTTCTTTTCTTTCTTTGTTCCATCCTCTCTCCTCTTCTACATTTCCTTTACCTTCATATCATCGCATTTGTATTTCTACCTCTATCTTATCTCAATCTCTTGTGCTTATCCATTTCCTCTACACCACCCACATATCTCCCTTGTATCGCTCAAATTCCTCCCTCATCCACTCCCAAACCTTCACACTATCACAATCATCTGTAACCCACGGCTTAAAGTACGGAAACTCGACATCTATTTGATTCAAATTGGCAGAGCAAAAGGCCCTTTCAACGTTATAATAAGAATCTTTATCAATCTTTCCCTCCCATGGCTTGGGGATCGGAGCGTCCGAAAAATGAATCAATTTGGCATTTCGTATCGTTTCCATTGCATTCCAACCATCATTAGATTCTTCGTCAATGAATGGTAACTCTTCAGCTTCTGCTACAAATCTACCATGTTTCTTCTCGTTGAATTCTCCACTCAAAACCCCATAAACCTTATGAGGAAGAACTCCTATTTGCTTCCCTCCTTTCTGGATTTGTTCATCTAAATACTTGTTTAAGATATCCATATTGAACTCGCCATTCCGGTGGAGCTTGTTTCTCCGTAAAATTTGCCACCACCATGGGTTATACACAAGTTTTATGAGATCTCGGTAAAGCTTCTTATCAGGTTTAAAGACAATGACATGGCTGGCAAAGAAATTGAGTCTATTATGGTATTTGTGTTCTGGGAAATGCAACTTGGCCGTCCGTCTACTCTTGACAACTTGATTATTGTTATTGTCATCATCACCTAGATATTTAGCCCTCTGGGACCGATGAGTACCTTGATTCTTGCTAAGCCAGTACGCCTGGGGTAATGCTATATCACAGTCTAAGGAGAAAAGTTCATCCATGGTTTGAGGGTCATTATTCCAAGCTTCGAAATTGGTAAGCATAGAGTCAGAATCGAAATATACAACTTTAGAGAAATCTACTTGGTTAAATACTTGGAATTGGGTAAAAGAGTATTGCCAGGTACTATCACTATTTTTGTAGCCAATTCTGGGTACTTGTCTGAAGGAAATACCAAACTCTTCGGCCATTTGAAGCAATTCCTGAAATTTTTCTGGCGTTTCACTCTTTATTTCTGGCGTATAAACCACCACCAAATTGGCCACTTTGGTATTGGCTAACTTGAGTTTGGAGAGATTGATGACTGCCAAATTCAAATGAGTTAAAGTTGTTGCGTATAGAATGTATGCAAATGTACTATAGTCGAGGTCATGCTCGAGTTTGAGTCCGGTAGCACCGTGTATGTCAGATACTCTATGGTGTACTGTTAGGTATTGATTTAAATGTGCTAATGTTGCTGAAGGTGAATTTAAGAGTGATGTTAGCACAAAATAAGCGACAATTGACCCAGCAAGAATAAACTCCCAATTCTTTGGCGGCTTGTTCATAATGGCAGGGAACTTGATACCATGAAGAGCGAAGAATCCCGTTAGAAATCGGGCAAAAGAAAGGAATCAAGAGGGATCAAGAGGTCCAATGAAGCGGATCAACGAATCTGAAATTGGATTTTTAAATGAAATTGAAAATTGTGATGAAATTTAAATCGGGATTCAAAAAAAATCTCCGCGACGGGGAATTGAACCCCGGTCTACCACGCGACAAGCGGTAATTCTAGCCACTAAACTATCACGGATCTTTCTGTTCGTTTGTGACTGTTTGTTACAGAAGTATCTAGGATGTGGGCACTTTTCATCAAAACCCCAATATAGATACTCTAACACGTAACTTATGTTTATAGATCATACTGATTCCGCATCTTGCCACTTATTGCCTTACAAGTACATGTGTGATTAACACCCTTAGTAGAAGTGATTTGTTTTATTATATATATGTATTTGCATTTTTTTAATTTCACCTTATATTTTCAGTTTATACTTCAAAGCTTCCTGACGTCTGACAAATACTGGCCAAACATTTTTCTTATTCTCCTTGCTGCACATTCTATGAAATCCTCAACATCGAGATTGTCCCTGTCATATATCTTATTCAACGGTATTAAATTATAATCACCAATTTTCCTTATTTCAACATTATAATCATTTAACTTGTTTTTCTCAACATAGCGATTCCCAAGTTTACCTATGACAGCAATGTCATTACCCACTTCTTTGGCCTTTAATATCACCATGTATTCATTATGAGATATCCTGAAGATACATGAGTTTGTATCTACATAAGCTAGCTCATCAAGTGATAATATGTAATCATCGATAAAATCAAACTTCAAGTAGGTCTGACCAGCTTGATCAAAAGTGTATAGTTTTCTATTGTGAACGTTCACGTTGTAACCTAATCCTAGACCCCCTAGCTCCTTCACCTTCATTTCCTTAAACCAGTCATTCTCAACCTTAGCCTCCATTTACGCACTGTCTCTTGTACAAGTTAGGATATTGGCTGTCTTCTTCAATAACAAGTTCCCGTTTCAAACACGCTAATTCGTCGTCACAATCTGCGTGCGTATTACAAGGTGTACCCGCTCCTCCAGATACTGCCAATGATATCAATATGAATAAATTTGTCAAAAGTACATAAAGCTGCATTTATTAGGATAAAGACGCTTTACTTGTTAGATTGTAGAACTTACTTGTTCATTTCAGAGAACATTTGTTGCCTATTTATATTAACATAATCTTCGGGGAGGAACGGATAATAGATTACCTTGTTTCAGTTGTGCCGTGCGTGTTTAGGGAGTAGAGGGCTACTGAAAGTATCTCTGATACAGTCCAAATCCATGTGACAAGAAGAAGCATACTACAATGGAAAGGAGTAAATATGAGACTAGGTAAGGAGTAAAGTGTTATGTAAATTGTAGACGAAGCTGTTAGTTATAAAGGTATGAGAACACTCAGAAAAAGCAGAAAGAAGGTTTCCTTACAACGAAGTTATTAAGAAATTAAACTTTTGATAAGGTCTTGACTCTCATCTTTAGGTGTGAAATACACATTCCATATGAAATCCGTTAGGCTAAAAATAAATTGACTGATATCCCTTAAGATAACCACGAAGTGCTAACAGCTATATATCGAGCTAGCTACAGCCATCTGAATTGTCACGTGAATAAAGAAACCGCTAAAGTGTATAATTCTTTAGTCGGTTTTAGATTAAATCAAACACAAGCTGACCATGTCATAAGAGATTAGTTTTCATGCAAGGATAGAAGAAACTCTAAAATTATTTGGGCCAGCTTCCCTATTAGGAACTCAACCCGTTACATTTTTTTAGACAGATTTAGAGCTTTACTAAATAGTTCTAATCCGCTTTGAATCACCATACCAGTACTCACGGTATACGTCAAACCGATTACTATCTACTTAAATCCTACTTTATTGCAGCCTTCTTAAATCACACCGCTATTCTCACATAAAACTTTAATTGCAGGCTACCTACGTAATTGACAACAAGTCGTAATAACCTTGAATGTCGGCATATCACTAACCATACTGACAATGAACACTAGGATCATCTATTCCTTTTCTCATTTTCCACCAACAGCAGCACCACTGCATTAGTACCTATGATAGCAGCCAAATTTAAATTGCACATTACACGCACTGTCCCTTTTCCCCTGACTACTTCACTTTGGCACCTTTCTAATAACAGTTGGAGCCTGAATCTCAGTATTACTTTGTGTATCGCAATTATTAGCATTATTGGTATTCCGATCGTTGTAATGATCCTAGTCATGGCGCCGATCCTCGCTGCCTTTGATGTCTTCCAAAATTGAGTATTTAATAGCAAGAGAGTTAGTTAGTTAGATATTTAGTTAATTTATCGCTAATCTTATACAAAGGGGATTCCTCCATATTCATATTCTCATTGACAGCCGAATAGATTGCATGGTCTAATTGCAGTTTAGGATTGGGATCACGTTCCTTCTTAGGAACCTCTGGCAACCCGTTTTATCTGTTTAGAATCGTGATTTTGAGCAATCGAAACTTCTATATCTCTCTCTATACTCTCTATCTCTCTCTATCTCTCTCTATCTCTCTCTATCTCTCTCTATCTCTCTCTATCTCTCTCTATCTCTCTCTATCTCTCTCTATCTCTCTCTATCTCTCTCTATCTCTCTCTATCTCTCTCTATCTCTCTCTATCTCTCCCCCCTCTCTTCTCTACATCTCCCAATTCAAATTCCATTTATATAATTTTCAAATCGCACCTTCATTTTTTCAAGAAGAAACCAGCTATGGCCACGATTGGGGAGGATACAATCAGTGATTTTGAAGCTTCAGGATCTCAGAAATTGGTCCAGGCATTGCTGTCAGTGGAGAAGGATGCCCGATATGCATTGGCTGCTGACATCTTCACAGAATTGTTGATTGTTTATCTGGAAGGATCCATCAATCTTGAACTGCTCGTACAATTCCTCTCTCAAGTAGTAAGAGATGAACAAACAGCTCAATTGTTCTGTCAATTGGTTGATGTATTCCCTGTCAGTGAACTGATTACTGCTTTACTTGCTGACTTATACAAGCGGCAAAATATCATCAAAGTCACCACTATCGGTCGTTATATCTCTCCTGATACTTTAGGAATGCCAGAAATTGGTGTCGTTTCTAACGGTGGTGCCAATTTGACTCGTCAACTCAACATAAGTAAAAGAGATGCCTTCTACACCCAAAAAAAATTCAACTTATTGCATGAGCTGGTCGAAGGTTACTCCCGTTTAATCACTGAATTCAATACCATCTTAACTGGCCAAGATCTGCTGCAATTCCAAACAAGGTATGCGTTGAAAGTCACCAATCTGCTCATCGGACACTATTCATTGGATCCTAATAAAGTATTGGACGTTCTATTGGAATGTTTCGTCAATCAAGTGGTAGGAAATCATCCCTTTATTTTCGAGTTTTTAAAGTCTTCACAATGGTGGCCACATCAACCTGCCGACAATCTGGGACTTCTTTCCTTGTCCACCGGAGGAAATGAAACTGCCGCTAAGTTCTTTGGACTTAGAATCCTCAAATCTGATCGAGATTTGGCTGAAACCACCAAGATCTTACTTGCTTTACTCATTAGTATTGGATTTATCAGCTTTGGTCTGATTTATAAATATTTAGACCCACAAAACATCTCCGACTTGGAGAATGAGTACAAGAAATCACTCGAAGATCAAGTTTTCAAGGCTAGTGCCTCCGCTTTAGCCATGGCAGCTCCTCTTGCAGACGATGACCCTGAAGAATCTCTTGGAAAGGACAAAGCCGACGGTGGTAAGGAATCCAAATCCAATGGCTTGCAACTGGCACCATTGACTATCGATCAAAAACTAGAAAAGAACCACATATATCAATACTTGAAGGTATTTTTGTCCATTGGCTTATACTGGCCATCCATTTATATCCTTACCGAGTATCCATTTTTGGCTAACATTGGAGAGGTCCCATTTCTTATGAATCGTGTCATTGATGGTGCCATATCTTCTTGGCATGGATCTTT
This sequence comes from Kurtzmaniella quercitrusa, assembly GCA_030570095.1. Lineage (NCBI taxonomy): Eukaryota > Fungi > Ascomycota > Pichiomycetes > Serinales > Debaryomycetaceae > Kurtzmaniella > Kurtzmaniella quercitrusa. The sequence goes on along the minus strand of JAJLUZ010000031.1, from coordinate 51,746 downwards.
AGTTTACCCTGTAATCCCTGAGCTCTCTTCTTGTAAATTAGTGGCATCAAGTCGTCCACAAAACTCTGTATCTTATGGATCAGTTAATACCACTCGTAACTATTGTTTCAAAGCATCAATTAGATCTAATGGATCTAAATCTTTCGAATTCTTCTATCCTGATTGGGTCAAAGGTATCCCACAAGTGTCTCTGAAGGATCAATTGATTCAATTTGCCTGGGAATTCCTCAGATTCAGTGGTACAAATCTAGCTTCTGATCTTGTAGTTTTCACCAAATTGTGTCAAATAGCTTCTCATGAATTAAATCACATTTCGTTGAATGATTTATCTAAAGCTGAAGAAAACGACATCTGGTTCAAATTCTTCAGAAATTATATCTTCATGGCGGTACCCTTGATTGAAGAAAATTCATTTGCTGTAGACGCTGCCTGGGAAGTCTTGAAGTACTTTCTGGTGGAAGAAAGATACAATTTGTATGGAGAATTGCAAAATGTATTGGCCAAAAATAATCCTTATATCAAAATTGCCGCTGGAAAAGCCGAAAGGGCTACAAAGGGGGTCTTAAAGAGGTTGCTGAAGGAGAACGTAGATGTAATGATGCGAAGATTAGCAAAGATTTCTTTTAGTAACCCTCTTCCCTGCTTTTTAACCGTTTTCCAACAACTTGAATCATACGATAATTTGAACCTGTTAGTGGTTCAAACTGCAAGATACTTCAATTCTTACGGGTGGGATGTTTTGGTTCTTGCTATTTTGATGAGATTGACCACTCTGGGACGATCTGTATTCCAACAAGATGGTCTCAACGATAGAAAATGGATCCAGCTGTTAAGTTCATTCATTGGTAAAATATGTCAAAAGTATCCCAACAACATTGATCTTTCAACATTGTTCAGCTTCTTGATTAAATCTTTGCATCAAAAGGAAACTATAGCCTTAAATGTGGTCAAGGAAATTTTCATTTCGATGGGTGGTGTACAGCCTATTACTAATTTGACCTTGCGGCAAATCTCCATGATCAACTCCCAAAGTTCCTTAAGAAAATTCGTCTACAAGACTATTGATGATGTAAGGTACGAAAGAGAAAAGTCCGGAACCGTCTTGATCGACACACTTGCCAATCTCAATGTGGTAAATGAGTTGTTCGTTTTGTTATGTAATTTAAGTGACTCAGTTGTCACTGAAGATTATCCATTGAAAGTCATAGGTAGTAGAATCGATGAAGTAAATACAATCATTCATTTATTCACGGAAAATTTGGCTACCTTCGGATTGAGCAAATCGTTAAACATTTTAGAAGTTCAAGAATTACAGACCAAATACAATGTTACACCAGAATGGGGTTATCAATTGTACAGGTCACTTAAAAAGACAGCTATTGTTTCAACTAGTAGTTTATACGATTTGTTTTGGATGCATCAACTTTATGATATTACCTATTCCTCTGAATTATATGATGATCAATTGATCAAGTTCAAAGCTAATATAGAAAGTTTAAGGTCAACGATACAAATGAACTCAAGAAACAAGGAAATTCCAAAGTCTGTTGTTGAAACTCAACAAAAAGAATTACTGCAGATCCGTCAATTCGTAGCAAACATTCCCAGAGAGAAGGAAATCCATTCCAATCATGTGGCCACCGTATTAGAAGCCTTTTCAAGCTCATTATCTCAATGGTTTTCCGATGCCGAATTCGGAATGTCTGATTTCCTTTCAAAATGTATTCTTCCAAGATCAATACACTCTCCATTTGACGCAGCATATGCCTCAGAATTCATCTTTTTAATTCAAGGCTTAGAATTACCTGGGTTCGATATTGCGTTACTCATTGATTCCCTTATTCAAGAGAAGTTGGTGTTTGCTACTTTGTTTTCTTGTACCGGATCTGAAGCAGAAAACTATGGTCTTTTCTTTGCCTCCTTATTGACAAAATTGCATAAATTTCTGACCAGTCAAGAGGGAAGTTTTCAAAAACGAGTTTATCAATATCATTGTAATATACTCACCGATATAAGTGAGCTTCTAAAGACATCTGAATATATGTCCAGAAGAAATGCTATTACCTTTTTGAAGAATTTATTGGGAGTTTACCCTGTTGTTGACGGACAAAGTGAACAATTATTGGAATTAATTCAAAATGTATCTTCCAAGGATGAACGTGGAGACTTGAAATTGGCACTGAATGCATTAATTGGACATATGAAGTTTAGATTAAAGGATTGTATTCCAGTTTGGGAGTTTGTTGAGTTCCCTGAAGAGGAAAAGAATGTTATTATCAGTGAACGAAAGAAAGTATTGTCTGAAAGAAAGGCAATCGAAGATAAAAGGAAACTATTAGAAGAACGCCGTAGGGAAAAGGAGGCAGAAGAAAGGAGAATTAAAGAAGAACAGGCCAAGAAAGTGCTTGAAGCTAAAAAAAGACAAGAGGCAGAGGAGGCGGAAAAGAAAAGACTTGTAGAAGAATCTAAGAAATTAGAAGAGGAAAAGAAGCTTGCAGAGAAACGAGCCATTGAGGGTGTTTCAAAGTATGATGACAACAATCATTCTGGGACTGCAACATCTGCAAGAAATGGGAGTGGAAGGTCAAATAGTGGAGAATCCAATCGGTACGATTATTACTCTAAATTTGATGATTCTACGCAACAGACTAATAAAAGACCACTGGGACCATCTGAAAAGAACTCTGGTTCCGGTTTGAAGGCAGGAAGTCTCAAGGAGAAGTTGAAGGAAGCTAAACGTGAGTATCAAAAGAATAAGGATGTCAACCCTCGAGATTATAACGATAGAGAGCGTGATTATAGAGACAGTAAGCCTCGTAATGATAGATTCGATACCAGAAGCGATTCTAGAAGCGACGCCAGAAATGACTCCAAAAACGACTCCAAAAGCGACTCCAAAAACGACTCAAGGGATAGCAGGAACGATCGAAACGATTCAAGAGGAAGGAATGATAGGAATGATGGAAAAGATTCTCGGTACAACAGAAATGATCAAAGAGATAGAGATTCTCGGTCTAGAAATGATCCAAGAGATCGGAATGATTCCAGGTCCAACTCAAGGTATCCAGGAAACGACAGAGAGAAAGAAAGAAACACACGACTCCTCAAAGAGCCTCCTAAAGGACCTCTGGACAAGTCAGATCAAAAGAGACAAGCCCTTCCGCCACAAGAGCTGCTTCGAATTCCTGATAACTCATCTCTGCGTTCAGCGTACAATCGCTCCGCTCCTTTACCTCCCCCCAACTCACGTCCGCCACCTCCTCCCCCACCTCCATTGAACCCTCGGGGACAAGGTAGAGTACCTGACAGAAGGGACGAAAGGAAGGGACGAGACAGGGATAGAGATGACTGGGGTGATCGGAGTTATAAAAGACAGAGAAGGTAGGAATATGTAATATGTAATACAAGAGAAGAAGTTAAATTCAAAATGTGTAATCGGATTGAAATAAACGACATGTATAACAATGTTCATATTGACACTCTATATTGATCTCTACAACTGAAAGCCGTATTATTTTAAAATGGGTTTAAATCTAGTTAATCAAACTACATCAATACTATAGTCATTCCGTTTAATTTGATGTACTCTACATTATGCCTTTTCCAGTATCCTTTTGATCTCCTGATCGATCAAGTCGTTAAAATCGTCATCGTCATCGTCGTTGTCATTATCAGAGACATTTCCCATGTCTTGACTTCCTACTTTTATCACCTTCATCCTCTGTCTCTTGTTCTCCCCTTCTGGCTCAAGCAGCTGCAAATAAGTCTCGATCTTCTCCATGTATCTTTCGTGCCATTGAAGGTGACGTTTCAAGTCATATTCTCTAGCAAACTTTCTGTCACAGTTTTTCTTTGGACATTCAAGCTTCCGGGAGTCAAAATTGCTCGAAATAAGCAGCACTATCGACTGTGATGCCTTGAGGCTCAGATTGAACGATTCTATGGACGTATGTGATTGTACCTTCAGCGCTACCTCATTATATTCATCCTCGTCCTCCCCCTCTTCATCTTCACTAGAGATAACTTCTTCAAATTGGCTCAAATCTTCGCCAGTTCCGTTCTTAGACAATATTTCTTCAATCTTTTCCTTTGTAAGAGGTTTAAGTAATTCCTCGGGCATATTTCCGTCATGGAATCGGTCGTAATGTTCGACCAAATCTGCCTTTTTGGCAAACTGGCCCACATCACAATAATCACAATTCCAGATCTTTAACGTCGTCTGTTCGTCATGAACTCTCATATGCAGCTCCAATCCCTTCTTACCAACACATCCTTTACCACAAATGGAACACTTGAGCTTGGGATGTTCAGTTTTGATGTGCAATTGTAACGCTGACCAAGTCTTGAAATGGGAGAAACAGCCTAAGTGATCACATTGATACACTGGAGACTCACTGTGGTACTTTTGATTATGTTGAGCTAATCTGTACGGTCGGGAGAATGCCTTGTTACAAATTTGACAGGTTAAAGTCTTTTGATGTACGGTATACACATGATGTCTTAATGATTGATGCTTATAGAATTCTTCAGTACAGCCTACCTCGGTACATTTAAAGGATTTGGTATGGGTGATCTCATGACGCTTCAAATGTTGTCGTGTATTGACTCCCTTGCCACATATACTACATTGGAAAGGCTTTTCAGCGCCATGAGAGAGAAGATGAGCTTGAAGATGGGACTTTCTAAAGAAAGCTTTATCACAATTGGGGATAGTACATTTGAAGGGACGGTCGTTGGAGTGAGTACGTAAGTGTTGGGTTAGAAGGGATGGTTTGGCGTAAGACTTACCACATTCGGAGCAACTATGGGTCCTAGGGCTGGCGCTAGACCCGTCCGACGAAGTCATCGGCTTCTTGAGATGAGGTTGAAATTTGGAAATGTCAAGTGATCTCGATTAGAGAAGGGAAGAAGGGAGAAAAGGAAGGAGAGAGGTAGAGGAGAAGAGAGATTTATGTACGTAGAGTAGGTCAGTAGAAAACGGAACTTGCAGGGAAAGACGTAGGGAAGTAGAGAAATCAGAGGATTACAGTAATATAAAGATATGCAATCTGGTACTATCCATATTGTATTTTACACACATCTACATTTCTTTAAATTCATGATCTCTCTTACAAAGCATTAAAACGAAATCATTGCACTCCTTTACAAGAAGGATCTCCCGCCATCGAAATTTTTAAGCTTCGTTCCTCATGGCCCAATGGTCAAGGCGTCTGGCTACGATTAGTAACCACTTCTGTTTGGAACCAGAAGATTCCAGGTTCGACTCCTGGTGGGGAAGCTTTTTTTTCATCTCGGAAGCCCCCGAAAATTAAAGGGTCTGCTTTTTTTAGAGTGATAATTTAGCAGTTGAACGAAGACAAGTGGGGGGCAACCGTGGAAAATAATAGAATTAGTTTTTATCAGTGCAGGTGGAAAGAATGAATTAGAAATAGCAGCAATCTCCTACAAACAACTCTTTGAGCCTTCTGTATTCAATTCCTGTTTCCCATTTACAATTCCTCTTTTCCATTTACAATTCCTCTTTTCCATTTACAATTCCTCTTTTCCATAAACCGTACAGTTCTCTTTCGTAGTATCCATCATCTTATACCCCGTGGAGAAGTTCTTCCATTTTGGGTCGCCTAAGCTTATCGACTATATACAGTCGCCAGCTGCTGCAGGTTCAATAACCAATGCTTCTCTTTTTTGGCTTCTGTTCAAAGAATGCACGAAATTTTTTTGTAATGTATTGCCGAAATTTGAAGAAATTGAATCACATTATCACAAAAAACGTTCCCCAATTTCCCAATTTCACTGCTCCGCCTCCCTCCGGCCTTCTCTACCATTTTCCCCTCCTCTACTCCTCTAATCCTCTGTCTTCCGTCGTTCCCCCAATTTACACCACCTGATAAAATTCCATGCATTTCTTTTTTGATTCTCGCTGGAACTCGAATTAACCGCATAAATTGCTACGCATATCACAATTCCTTTCTAGCTCTTTGCCACTCTCAGCACCCGGATTCTTGTTGTAGAAACGTCATAACTTGTCGGTACTACTCTAGGGACACATAGCCGGCTGCTCTGTTGATCACTTCATTCAATTGGCTTCTTATCCCCACGGTTAATTATCCAAATTGGCTTTGTATCCCCCCCCTCCCCACACACACACAAAAATGTCCCCCTCCGTCAGCCTTAAAATCTCCTCCGATGGTCGTCCACTCTTCGCCAACACCACTCGCTACGGGGTCTTAATTCTTCCTGCGCTCGCTCCTGAAGTTGGTTTCACTCCAGGAGTTTCTGCTTTGTTTCAATTGCTCTTCCAGCTCGACGCTGCCTCTCCTGTCACCAGAAATGCTACTCTCTTCACCAATGTACCCCAAAAGGCAGAAATTCCATTCGAAAGATCCACCTATGTTGAGTTCCCTATCTCCACCTCGTTCCATAAGGATGTCGTCATCCCCATCAACATATATCGTCCCGGAACTTACTCGTATTACATTGAATACGACGTTGATGGTGGTACTAAAACTAAAACTGAAAAGTACTACTTCGTAGTGCCCCCAAGTTTGACCGTCAATGGCAAGTATTTGGCATTCAATGACGTCAACATTCAGCTGGTGGTATCTAAGTGGATAGGTCCTTTGTCCGAATGGGATGCCTTCTTTTCTGAAGTTGCCAAAAAGGGCTACACCATGATTCACTTCACTCCATTGCAAGAAAGGGGAGAACTGAACTCACCATATTCAATTTACGACCAATTGAGGTTTGATCCCAACTTGTTCCAACTGAATGATGAAGCTGCAAAGATCTTGAAGGATACTCTCAAATCTAAGAATCTCTTGTCTCTTACCGATGTCGTTTGGAACCACACTGCCAACAACTCTGCTTGGCTCAGAGACCATCCTGATGCTGGTTACAACCGTGAAACTGCTCCACATCTTCGTGCTGCTATAGAACTTGATGCCAAACTCTTGGAATATTCTCTGAAATTGGAGGAATTGGGACTTCCAGTGGACCTTACAGAGGAAAATATTGGTCAAGTAACCGATGGATTACAGCCTCATGTGCTTGATCCTTTAGAATTGTGGCAGTACTACGTTTACAACCAACAGGAAACGATTTCCGGGGTAGAAAAAGCTTTCAATGACAACAATTTCACCCCTAATATTGACATCCCCGAGAGCGTCAATAAAAGTGACATTTATTCCGTAGCAAAGTATGCTCAAGAGATCTCTGGTAAACCTGTAGTGCTCTTGGATCGTTTCTCCAACAAGTTGGACCCTGCCACTCTTTTGGGGGTCATTTTCTCCATCTCTGACCTGGGGAAAGACACTTCTTTGGACTTAGTAAAGGCTAAAGCTGGCAACATTGTAGATGCTTTGAATGTTGACTTATACAAAGTTTTCAATGACGATTTGGCTACTATTAAGCGCCAGATCAGTGACCGTTTACGTTATTTGCGGTTGGACGCTAATGGACCCAAACTCGGTAAGATCACCGCCAAAGCTCCACTTGCAGAGGAATACTTCACCCGTTTCAAGGATTCCAATGGCCAGGAATGGGCCTTGGCCAATAACGGCTGGACTTGGGGTGGAAATCCACTTGTGGACTTCGCTGGTCCTTCTCTGAAAGCTTATCTTCGTCGTGAAGTGATTAGTTGGGGTGATTGTGTTAAGCTTCGTTACGGTAATGGTCCGGAAGACTCTCCATTTGTATGGGAGCATATGATCAAATACACTCAGCTTTGTGCCAAACATTTTGAAGGTTTCAGAATTGACAATTGTCATCTGACACCATTACACGTTGGAGAACGACTCTTGGATGAAGCTCGTAAGGTAAATCCTAATCTTTACGTGGTGGCAGAATTGTTCCTGGGTAGTGAAGAAATGGATAAGATTTTTGTTGAAAGATTGGGGATCAATTCCCTTATTCGTGAAGCTATGCAAGCATGGAACCCGGCTGAATTGAGTAGATTGGTCCACAAGCATGGGGGTAGGCCAATTGGATCTTTCAATTGGATGCCATTAGATAGTTTTGGCTTCCCTGCTGACAAGGAACCACTGGATAACGGGAATCTGAATGATGCTTCTGAACTTGGGATCCCCAAGAACTTATCCCTGCAAGCACCACATGCTCTTTTCATGGATTGTACCCATGATAACGAAGTTCCTGCCCAGAAGAGAACGGTAGAGGATACTCTCCCTACTGCTGCTTTGGTGGCATTTTGTCTGGCTGCCATTGGTTCTGTGTTTGGCTTTGATGAATGTTATCCAGCTTTGTTGGATGTTGTTGGGGAAACAAGACAGTACACTTTTGGAGAGAATGGAATTGGAATTGTAAAGACCAAGCTTCATGAAATAAGAAAGCAACTTGCCTCTGAAAGTATTGACACCGATCAAGACAACGAAACCTATATCCATCATGAAGGACAGTATATCACTGTACAAAGATACAACTCCCGTACTGCCAATGGATGGTTTTTGGTTGCCAGATCGAAATTTTCGGACAATGAAGGATATCAGCAGATAAAGTCCCCCATTTTAGGCGGTACTAAAGTGAAGGGAGAATTTGCTTACACTTTGAAAAAGACCGGTGATTATGACAATAGCAAGACCAAATTGAATGGTATTCCTGCCACCGTTGAGGAATTGCCTCTCCCTGAAATCGAATGGAATGGTACTGACTCTATCATACATGTGGATGCCAATAACTTCCCTCCTGGCTCCATTGCCGTGTTTTCCGCCACCATCCCTGATGTGGATGAAAAGTTGGACAATTATGTCAAACTGGGTGCTGTAGAGGCATCTTTAGACCTTAACCTATATGATCTTAATGCCATTTTGTACAAATGTGGTTCTGAAGAATTGGATAATTCCGACGGGTCTACTGGAACTTATAACATTCCACAGTACGGAAGCTTGGTTTATGCTGGGCTTCAAGGCTGGGTGTCGGTGTTGCGTGACATTGTGTGGAATAATGACTTGGCTCACGCTCTCTGTAATCATTTGAGAGAAGGTGAATGGGCCTTTGAATACATTGTATCACGTTTGGACAAATACGCCGAATCCAGTCCTGCGGTTGCCAAGTTTCAGACTTGGTTGCGGGAAAGATTTGAAGCAGTGAGTAAAATCCCTTACTTCTTAAGACCTCGATTCTTCGCCATCATCGTGGGTACTGCCTATCAAGCCAGTCGATTTAGAGCATTACGTCTTTTGAATTCTAACATTCAAACCTCTACTAATTTTGTCCAAACCTTGGCTCTTACTTCTATTCAAATGCTTGGTACCATGAAAAGTACTAGCTTGGTGTCGAAGGAAAGTGTCCCCAGTTTAGCGGCAGGATTACCTCATTTCAGTAGCAACTACATGAGAAGTTGGGGAAGAGATGTATTTATTCTGTTTAGAGGACTTTTGTTGGTTACTGGTCGATTCGATGATGCCAAGAGACATATTTTAGGATTTGCTCAGACCCTTAAACACGGTCTTATTCCAAATCTTTTGGATGCTGGCCGAAACCCACGATACAATGCCCGTGATGCCGCTTGGTTCTTTGCCCAGGCTGTCCAAGATTACGTTAATACAGTACCTGACGGCATCAAAATCTTGGACGAAAAGGTCAAGAGAAGATTCCCCTTAGATGACACCTGGGTGCCCCTAGACGATGAGAGAGCGTATAGCTATGAATCCCTGATCAAAGAAGTATTGTATGAAATTCTTCAAAGACATGCCAAGGGAATTAGCTACCGTGAAGCCAATGCAGGTCCAAATTTGGACTCCCAGATGACCGATGAAGGTTTTAATGTGAGTGTCAACGTTGACTGGTCGAATGGATTGATCTTCGGTGGCTCCAGGTGGAATTGTGGTACTTGGATGGACAAAATGGGAGAAAGCACGCGTTCTGGTAACAAGGGGTACCCTGGAACTCCAAGAGATGGAGCAGCTGTGGAACTTCAAGGATTACTCAAAAGTACACTTCGCTGGGTCAACGAATTGGCATCTCAAGGACATTTCCCCTTCGAAAAGGTGGAGAAACTGGATGGAGGCAGTATCACTTTGAAAGAATGGGAAGAATTGGTACAGAGTAACTTTGAACGGTGCTTCTACGTTCCAGAGACGCAAGAGGATGACGGCAAGTATGAGATAGATCTGCTGCTTGTTAATCGTAGAGGTATGTACAAGGATCTCTTCCGCTCAGGCAGTGGCTATGAAGATTACCAACTTCGACCTAATTTTGCCATTGCCATGACAGTGGCTCCAGAGCTCTTTTCGGTTGATTTGGCTTTTGGAGCAGTCAATTTGGCAGACCAAGTGATCAGAGGTCCACTTGGAATGCGTACACTTGATCCTCTGGATTGGAATTACCGCCCGGATTATCACAATAGTGTGGACAATGACGATTTTGCAACCTCAAAGGGTAGAAATTATCACCAGGGTCCCGAATGGGTGTGGTGTATGGGATACTTTTTCAGAGCATTCTTACATTTCCATCATCTGAAGAATGGAGGAAAATCCAATAGTGGAATTGATGTACTGATTTTAGGGGCGCTCAATGACAGAATGAGACCTCATATGAAATGGATCCATGAACTGCCATGGGCTGGTCTCACAGAGTTGACAAATAAGGATGCGGCCATGTGTGATGATTCCAGTCCTACACAAGCTTGGAGTTCCTCTTGCCTTTTAGATTTGTACCAGGATTTGTGGGCCTCCGAAAATTACTAGAACTACACTTAGATTAGACTTGAGATTAGAGAAATAGACGAATAAATTGTTTGAGTTCGAGTAGAGTATGTTTGAGGCAATTGTTGCATTTTTGAGAGAAAGAAACCAACGCGGCCAGCAAGACAAAAACTGTGGAATGAGAGAGAGGACCAATAGTAAAGACGAGGAGAACGAGAGTAAGAGGTAGGTGATGAAACACGGAGATGGCGAAGCAAATGTACCTGTATATCTATCGATTAAAAGAGACTTAACAAGTAAACGTCTGTATGTTGCCGTAACTTTACCTCATACTTTCATCTTCTTTTCTTCTTGCTTCATCGTCTTACAAACACACATGAAAAATGTGACAGATCAAAGGCATAAAAAAAAAATTCCTTAGCAATAGAAGACAAACACTGCAACAATCAGCCCTGGGGACCCCTGTGGACCCCAGAAAATGTCAATTTCTGTGGCATGGAATTAGAACCCCGTCTAATGGAAGCAATGATAGAAGAAGTCTGTTTGTTTATGCCCACGGTATTGTGCTGGCAATGAGTTTCCATTCCGGTGTTCTTACCACGTCAATTGAATATTATTGATTCAGCATCCGTACACCGCATTTCGATGCGCCCGTCAAAAATGCCGAGCTATCCCAAGACAGAAAAAATGCCGAATAATAGCAAATAATAGGTCAATAGTAGGTGACAATTGGTGAAGTACGTCAAATAATAGCCCTCGTTTCATCCTTGGCACATAATTGGTACATTTATTGGTACATACTGTGGACATATGATAACCCCGTCTACCAATACCCGCTCAGCATTACTGATAATGATCGAAAAGGAAATGGGGATGGCTCAGCAATAACACAGTACATGAGACGCATCTGATCTGTGATCTGTTTTTCCACTGGGTTCTGCAGGGGGGGGTAGTTAGCTAATTGATTTATTGATCCAAACGGAGCACCGGTGAATATTAGAATAGGCGCCTGAAATAGTACAGCTCACTACACACCACATGGTGAGTGATATGGATTGTACGAAAACACCCTACAGCAGAGTAGAGGGAGGAGCCGAATTGCATAGACAATAGAAACTCATTACAGAGCGAAACATCTGTTTATTCCAATTTCCCTCTAGTCTTCTCTGTTCCCTGTTTCACCTTTGGCGTCTCTCAGTGAACCAGCGTTATGATGTCCTCCTCCACTGTACTTAATCTTCCCAATTAGGGCATGTAATTGAATTCCCGAGGCGTTTATGCGCCTCTCGAGACCAAAATATTTTTAGAAACATACTGTTTATTTTTCGATCCTGACCCAAACATTCACCAACATATGGCTGGTTTCAGTGGGGGAGGAATTAATATAAAATCTCCTGATTTGATCCGTTGATGGCAATTTCATTAACAATCATCTTAATTACTCACAGAAATGCAACCTTCAATTTTGTTCCCAATTGCCTTGCTTGCTGCTGCCGCCAACGCTCTCGACTTGGCTGAACTTTCTTCTGAATGGCCTGCCCACTCTGACCAATACACCGACTTTTCTGCATTTGTCGCTGCTGTTTATAACTCCAACCCATACTATGCACAATATAAGACCTCTGACTTTGAGCCATACTACTCCAAGTACACTGGTTTGAGCTCATGGGTTGCAGAGTACAACTCCATTATCTCTGCATCTCCATCCAATTCTGCTGCCATTGAGTCTTTACTCACTCAAGATGTCTACTCTGCATGGTATTACCAATGGCCCACTGATTCCTCTTACTGGTCTTCTCACCACGCTTCTTCTACTGATGCTTCCCACGCTTCCCAGACTGGTTCTGCAAATGAAGCTTCTATTACTGGTACTGGCTCTGGCTCTGCCACCAAGACCGGTTCCGCCACTAAATCAGGTTCCGAATCAAGTTCCGAATCAGGTTCCGGGTCTGGTTCTCACTCTGGATCTGGATCTTCTTCTTCTGGTTCTTCCAGCTCATCTGCCGCTGCTAGTTCCACCTCTTCCAAAGCCGGTGCTGGTTCCGTTTCTGTTGTTGGTTCAGTTGGTGTTGTTATTGGTGCCGTTGCTGCTGCTTTGCTTTAAATGAAATCGATACCTCGATCTAATAGTTAATGAACGATTCATGTATCAAGTGTAGAAAAAAAATTTACGATGAGTGATGAAGATTTGAGAGTCGAATTCATATTCGTTAGCTGTAAAGAGATGAGCCATTGCACTACATAGACATCAATGTTGTAATTATGGATATGCTGTACAATGTCTTAAGTATAATATTGTTGAGGTGTTCTACGTATAATGGGTAATGGATTAGATCGATCATTCTCTGTGTGTATCTGCTGATCCACTGCACTCCATGTTTTGAAATTTTTTAAAATTTTTTAACAAGTTTCAAAATAAAACAACTGCTCCGTGGTCTCCTCAGCGAAGACAGGCAGCTAAACTAAGCCTCTCAACCATCGTTCGAACCTGTAAAACTGTACATTGAGATTGTTGTATCAGCCGTTGATTGCAATCCATCTCTCACCGGAGCCGACGAAATTCCCCCCCTCCTTTGCAACCAAATAAAGCCTGCAACACGCCGCCATCGTTCCTTCGCCAGCCCTCTATTTTTTTTACCCTTTATAAGTATGCAGCGAAGGGGAGGCAGGCATTAGTGAACCACTGGCAGTTGCAGCGCTATTGAGGCTTAAAAAAAGTAGACCAGGGGTCGATGATACAGTTAGGGCCGATCTAAGCAAGGCCAAGTTAGACTAAGAATACTAAACCAAGATGAGAATATTATGGAAAGTCGCCGCTTCAAAAGGGCCGCCGTATAACAAGAATGTGTATTCCGATAAGTATAAGTGCCATTGCTCCTTGAAACTATTCAAATTAATATCTCCTTCCTATGCAACGGATATGACGGTAGAAATTATCACTAACGCATCAAGAATCAGCGCCAGTAAGAAAAAAGCACCGAAATTAGAGCGCCGAATCCAAAAAAATACCGATGTAGCGTTATTTTAAGTAAACATCTGTGGGATCACTAACACATCGATCTAATTTCTCTTTCTCGATCTATCTCTTTTCTCTTCTCTCTCTCTATGAATCTCTCTCTCTCCACATGTTTCTAAATCTCGATATCTCTATATCTCTCCACCTCCCTCCTTCCTTCTTTCTTACCCTTCTGATCTCCCCCGGAACCAATTTGCAATTTGTCAGCCCGGCAGATGCCTTGGCCGTGGTGTCCGTTCGCGCGGCCGATGAGATATTTATGGCCGAGTATTTCCGTCTACTGCTACTAGAGCCGTCCGATAATTTGATCACCAAGTCCGAACAGAACTTCGCTTGCATCGAAGAGCACAGGAAAACACCCGGACGGGAAGAAGCCCCTCATTGATCACTCAGATCTACGGGAAACTCCCCATCTTACCTGTGCAATCAATGCAATGTTCTCCTTCTCCTCTATTCGATGTTTTACAGGGGGCCCACTAAATTTTCACCACGCGGGTGAAAATATATAGCCGTGAGGAACGGATCCGCCGAGTTTTCCGTAACTTCTAGTAATGGTGTCTACTGCTAATGCTGAGTATTTCCATCTATCTCTGCTACCTCATCACTATCTGTATTACCTAACTAACACCTTCTCCTCCTGCTTATTCTCTCTCAGGCTCCACCGATCTCCACATCTCCACACTTCCCCCATTCCTCCTTCTTTCCCTTTAGCTCTCGGTGTCTTCTCTCGGGAACAAGCTCCCCTTAAGCGGCGGTATATTATATAACTATAATTTATAGCGACCATAATTTTTTTTATTCCGCAGTTTTTTTGCAGATCTTCTCGTTACTCCCATTTTTCTCTTGTAAGATCGATTGATTTGATCAATTTATAAGGTAATCTGGCAGTTTGTTTCAACCTCTGGAGCTCAATATGGTGGTCACTTCACCATTCACCGATGCCCATGAGATCCCAGATCCAAACCGACCGAATTCGGATCTGGGTAACCCCCCAAGAACTCCACAACATGCCCATTTCGATGACTCGGCTTTGATATCTCCTCCGAGATCATCCTCTTCAAATAATCATGAAAATCGTCATATGGACTCCTTTGTCAGTTCAGACATGGATTCCTTACCCAGTGCCTTACCCACTCCTAATCTTAACGTCGATAGAGGCTTCGAACTCCATCCTAGACAACAATCCCTCCGATTCAAACTCCCACAACTGCAACAACCGGCACCAACTTCGCCAATTCCCGAGGTACCATCCCTTAAAAAAGTGGCTCAGAGTCCGTTTGTTGATTCTACCCCAACAAAAATTAACCCAGCAGAGCCCAGATCACCATTTGAAGACCCTCCTTTCGAAGATACGCGTGAATTCCAAGACGTTAGCTTTGATGAAGATGAAGATGAACAAAGTTTAGATCGGCAACCGACCAATAACGACCCTAGTCATACCACGAAGCGTCATAGATGGGGAACCACCCGTAATAAGAAGGGTCGACCCCAGAAAGAGTCATTAAACCGCTCTAAAACCCTCCGAGGTATGCTTCTGGGCGGTCTGAGGTCTAATTCTGCTTCTAAGAGACATCATCTGATCCGTAAACCCAACACAGGAGATGGAGATGATGACAACCTGAATGAGGACCTGGACAGTGAAAACGGTGAAGAAGAGCATCGTGAGGCCAACGACAAGCGCCATGAACAGCGTCTGATTGTATTCAATCGACCTCTTCCGGATGACATGACTGATGAAGATGGCACCAACATCGTGCTGTACCCAAGAAATAAGATCAGAACCACTAAATACACCCCCTTGACATTCTTACCCATGAATATCTGGAACCAGTTCTTTAATAACGTGGCGAACATCTATTTCCTTACCCTTAATATCATGGGAGCTTTCCAAGTGTTTGGAGTACCGTCCCCTGGTCTTGCTGCAGTGCCGTTGATTGTCATTGTGGTGATCACTGCATTCAAGGATGCCATTGAAGATAGTAGACGGACCATAAGTGATCTGGAAATCAATAATCAGTTCACTCATATTCTTGATAATGCAGGTCCTGCTTCTCCACTGGGATATGTCTATGAAAATGTCAATCTGGACGATGAAAAGATCTCCATGTGGCGGAGATTCAAGAAATGGAACACCCGTCAAGTGGTAAGATTCGTTGGTGCTACAAAAAGGAACCTTACTAAGGAAGGAAGAGCGAAAAAGGCAAGAGAAAAGGCCAATAGAGACATTTCTCAGGCCCATGCTGAGGTCAGAAGAAGTATAGATAGACAATCCCATGAATTGGGCCGTAAATCATTCCATAGTCGTCGTTCTATAGAGGGTACTAGAACCCTCCATTTCGACCGGAAATTCTGGAAAGATATCAAGGTCGGAGACATTCTTAGGATCAATAATAACGATCCAATTCCAGCTGATGTCGCCATTTTAGCCACCAGTGAAGATGACAGCTGCTGTTATGTAGAAACTAAGGATTTGGATGGAGAAACTAATTTGAAGGTCCGTCAAGCCCTCAAGTATGGTAGTGACATTCATTTTGGTGACGATTTGATTCTGTATAATTTCCAACTCAACTCTGAGGGACCGCATCCGAACTTGTACTCCTATCAGGGTAATATCCAGTACGAAGGTGACTCAGGTGCTCCAGAACAAGAACCAATCACAATTAACAACTTGTTGCTTCGTGGATGTATCCTTAGAAACACCAAATGGGCTGTAGGAGTGGTGGTGTTCACTGGTAGTGACACCAAAGTGATGCTCAATGCTGGTATTACCCCAACAAAGCAACTGAGAATCTCCAGAGATCTTAATTACTACATCTATTTGAGTTTCATTCTCTTATTTATCTTGTGTTTTGTCTCTGGTCTCGTTAATGGTATATACTACTCCCGGCTGCCCTCTTCTAGAGACTACTACGAGTTTGGTACCATCGCTGGCCCACCGTGGAAGAATGGTCTTTTGGATTTCTTTGTCACCCTTATTCTTTATCAGTCGATTATCCCCATTTCTCTTTACATTACCATCGAAATCATCAAAACTGCTCAAGCATTTTTCATCTACTCAGATGTGGGGATGTACTATGATAAATTAGACTTCCCCTGTGTTCCCAAATCATGGAGTATTAGTGATGATTTGGGTCAAATTGAATACATTTTCAGTGATAAAACGGGTACTCTCACTCAAAATGTCATGGAATTCAAAAAATGTACCATTCATGGGGTAAGCTACGGGTTGGCTTACACAGAAGCGCTCGCCGGTTTAAGGAAAAGACAAGGTGTAGACGTAGAAACTGAAGCTCTTGTAGAAAGGGAGAAAATCGAGGTGGATAGGAAATTGATGGCTTCACATTTGAAGCAGCTTATTGGCGAAAATATCTACGAAGACGAACTTACATTGGTGTCCAGTGAATTTACCAAGGATTTGCTTCTGGATGGCCCACAAAAGGATCATAACGAGCATTTTATGTTGGCTTTGGCTCTCTGTCACTCTGTTCTTGCGGAAAAGTCTGCCAAATATCATGGAAAGTTGGATCTCAAGGCCCAGAGTCCAGATGAAGCTGCCCTTGTAGGAACAGCAAGAGCTCTTGGCTTTGGGTTCGAAGGAAGCACCAAAAGTGGTCTTTTAGTGAACATTCAAGGTGAAATCAAGGAATATCAGGTGTTAAACATCCTCGAATTCAATTCCACCAGAAAGAGAATGAGTGCAATTATTAAGATCCCTGGCGCTGCTGGAAAGGATCCTACGGCTCTTTTGATTTGTAAAGGAGCCGATTCAATCATTTACGACAGATTATCCAAACTGAAAAATGATAAGGGTTTACTCGTAAAGACCCTGGAACACTTGGAAGAATATGCCCGGGAAGGTCTTAGAACATTGTGTATTGCGCAAAGAGAACTATCATGGAGCCAATACGTTTCTTGGAATGAAAAGCATGCTGAAGCGTCAGCTGCTTTGAATGATAGAGAGGCCCAAATGGAGGCAGTTGCTGACCTGATTGAACGAGAATTGATTCTTCTAGGCGGTACCGCCATTGAAGATAGACTCCAAGACGGTGTCCCTGACGCTATTTCCACTTTGAGTGACGCAGGTATCAAATTGTGGGTTCTCACAGGTGACAAGGTGGAAACAGCCATCAATATTGGGTTCTCCTGTAATCTTTTGGGCAATGATATGGAACTTTTAGTGATCAAGGATAAATTGGATGAAGATCAACGTAAAAATTTTGGCGTCAGTGCCGATTTATCACCCTCCAAAACAGTGGACCTACTCCTTTCACGATTCTTAAGCATTCATTTCCAAATGGACGGTCTGATTGAAGAATTGGAAAAAGTTGAAGGGGAACATACGACTCCAAATGAAGGATTTGGGATTGTCATTGATGGTGACGCTCTTAAATTGGCTCTTTTGGATCCAGACTCAAGAAGAAAGTTCTTACTTTTATGTCAACAGTGTAGAGCTGTGTTGTGTTGTCGTGTTTCTCCAGCTCAGAAGGCTGCCGTGGTCAAATTGGTGAAGGATACCTTGGATGTTATGACCCTTGCTATTGGTGATGGTCTGAATGATGTAGCCATGATCCAAGCCGCAGATGTTGGGGTGGGTATTGCCGGAGAAGAGGGTCGCCAGGCCGTGATGTCTTCAGACTATGGTATCGGTCAATTCAGATTCCTTGCCAAACTTTTGATTGTTCATGGTAGATGGAATTATAAGAGATTCGCTGAAATGATTCCTCTTTTCTTCTTCAAGAACATCATTTTCCTGTTCACACTCTTTTGGTATGGGATCTATTCTCATTTCGATGGTACTTATCTCTTTGAATTCACTTATCTCATGTTCTATAATTTGGCATTCACTTCACTTGCAGTGATTTTCATGGGTGTTCTAGATCAAGATGTGAATGCGGTGGTGTCTTTGCTTGTCCCTCAACTTTATCGATCTGGTATTTTTAGAAGTGAATGGAATCAGACCAAATTCTGGTTCTACATCGCTGACGGGGTATACCAGCTGGCAATTTCATTCTTTTTCCCTTATTTGTTATACAGGGAGGGATTTGCCAGTATGAACGGTCTTTCTTTAGATCACAGATTCTGGATGGGGGTTATGGTGACATGTATTTCATGTATTTCATGCAATTTTTACATCATAATGCATCAATATAGATGGGATTGGTTGTCAGTTTTGATCATTATGATCTCTGTGTTCCTCATTTATTTCTGGACCCTCGTTTGGCTGGCAGTGTATTCTTCAGCAGCTGAATTCTATGATGCTGGGGTTCAATTGATGCAGAATGCTGTCTTCTGGGCCATGTCTACTATTGGAATCCTTTGTTGTATTTTACCTCGGTTTATATATGACACTTTGCAGAAGATCTACTGGCCAAAGGATGTTGATATCATTAGAGAATGTGTTCAAAGAGGAGACTTTGATGCATATCCACATGGATATGATCCTACTGACCCGAAAAAACCCAACATTCTGAGCTATTCACAAGATCCCATCAAAAGGATGAGTATGCAGCAATATCGTAAGGAACTCACTCCAAGCTTTGGCAGTGATTCTGAGGGCCAAATTTCAGCCTTGGGTCACCTGCTGGCAATCAACGAAGCTCAAAAGGAACGCATAACCCATCCATTAGGTGGAGGAGGATCTCCAGATATCAATGGATTGCCGAAGGACATCAATTCGGAACTGATTGTACGACGGAATGGGAATGGGGCTGCAACTTCATCGTCTCCACTGCCAACTAAAAAGGGAAAGCATATCTTTAGCAAGATGAGGAAGCTGACCATGTCTTATGACAATAGTTCGTTATATGACTCTTATACTAATGATGTTGCCACCGAGGAGATTCCATTGGACGATTTCGATGATAACCAACGGAAAGCGCTGAGGATCTCAGAGGATCACCGAAGATCATCTTAGTTAAATGTATGAAGAATAATAGATAATAGATAGATGTGTATGAATGAACGTAGAAGTAGAACAGAGGAGGTAAAGGCATATATTAAGATTGGAAATGAAAAGAGATAAGAGTCTAAGTTTTTTAAAAGCTAATTGAAGTATGGCAATGCATAAACTTCATGTGGTGCTTGAACTCGTTGGGGCCACGAAGTTTGCTTATCACTGATTACAATCATAACTGTCTATTCCTTTGAATGTTTTTTCATGGTTATAGTGTGGTTTTTACATGTAAAGGAGAAGTTGAAGGAAGATTTAAGATATCTTGGAACAAAAGTTTTTAAGTAATAGGTAGAAACGACGTGGGTTGTTAATAAATACTTCAGATGAATAGTGATCATAAAAACCAAAAAAACCAATCTACATGTAAAATACCGAAAGAAGTCCTATAATTATAATGTTAGAAACATTGGGTGAACAGGAAGGCTTTGATTCGTCTAATTTACACCAATGCAAAAAGAACTTACCAGAAAGCTATTTAGTACGAGCATTAATTTTAAAGAGAAAAGGCGATAAGAGATATTGCATCAATACCAGGAGATAAAAGCTCGGGTTGGGGTTAAGACCAGGTTTACGGGCGGGGTAAATGCCGGGGTTTAAGGGAGTTTGGCATTGATTCAAAGCTAAGGAAGCAATAGGGAATGCAAGGAAAAGGGAAGATAAAGATAAAAGAAAAGATGGGAAATAAGAGATGAGGAAATTAAATGATGCAAGATTTAACTAAATTAGCAAGATGAATCAAGATGAAAAATGATCAGAATCGGTTGCAAATCCCTCTGGTTTAAACGAATTCGGCACGCGATTCAACCCAAGCGAGCTAGTACGTAAACAACCCCCTAACAAAGCAGCATATGCAACATCTGCATTCAGACTGCCATCTTCAGGCGGGTTTTCCGACGACTAAAAAAAGAAAGCACCGAGTTAAATAGTGTCAAACGGGAATAATTGACCAATGCATAAAACAATAGCCGACAAGACGGTGGAAAAAGATGAAAAAAGAGAACTACAACTTCCCCCGAGGAATTGTCAAGGGAATTAAGGTTGTAAAAGGATTTCCGAGGGATGGAGATAGATGTGTGGGTCTACGATTAGTTATAGGCGATCATTGATCAATGGTGTTGAAGCATGATCGATGAAGATGACAAAATAAAGCCGATATGGTCACTTAGTTTCATCGCATAATAGTAGCAGAATTTTTTTTGGAACCGGTCAATTGAAATAAAGAGTGAATACTGGATCATCAAGATGTCATCTTAAACATGACATCTTAAACATTCAATAACATCTTGAACTCTTCAACTCATTTCAGATAAATTCCTAGGTTAGTTGATTGATCTACTTAAACACAATGCCAAGTTGTGCCTACGATGATGCATAACTAATCTCCCAGTTTATCCCCATCTGGCGCCTCCTACACAAGATATTTCCCCTAATCGGCAATGGACCCACGCGACATGAAATCCCTCAATACTAAGCATTACATGCTTGTTCACAACCAGCCCTTGCCCTTTCACAGTGCACTTTCGTCTTTCTTTCTCTCTTTCTTTCTTTTTATTATTTTATTTTATTTAATTTATTTCTTCCTGTCTTCTGTTTTTAATTTATAAAGCATTTATTTTTCTCGAATCGCCCTTTGTAGTAACCAAAATTTGCAATTTTGCATCCGCAATTTCCCGATCTGCTATTTTGGATATCCAACCACAGACTGGGGGGATTATTTCTATGGCCGAGATTGGATCGGGATGTATTTAGCTGTTTAAATTCTGAGTTCGTAAAAAATTGAAAGGTTCCTGAGTTGGGTGCCCCTTAATTAATACCACATTACTTCCCAATTCATTTTTAACCCCACCCTCCCATCTTCCACCTCCCACAAATAAATTGTGCCGACCCTTCTCCAATGGTTTTTTTTTGATTTTTTCCTGTCTCTACAACCTAAAATAGGTTACCCGGCCCCATCACCTCAATATCTCAGCCAATCAAAAGACGTTTCATTTTTTTCGACCGATCGCGTCCAAAAAATTGAAAAATTATTATATAAGTTCCCCTTCCCGATCACCGTTTTGTTCTTCTTCTTTTCTGGTTGTAACTTGTACATTCTAATAAATATTCAAGAACAATGTCTTCTATCAGTGACAACAAGTTCATCATCGACTTCTTGATGGGTGGTGTTTCCGCCGCCGTCTCCAAGACTGCTGCTGCTCCAATTGAAAGAGTCAAGCTTTTGATCCAAAACCAGGATGAAATGATCAAGCAAGGTCGTCTCGCTAGAAAGTACGACGGTATTGCTGAATGTTTCAGAAGAACTGCCGCTGAAGAAGGTGTCGGTTCTTTCTGGAGAGGTAACACTGCCAACGTCATCAGATACTTCCCAACCCAAGCTTTGAACTTTGCTTTCAAGGACAAGTTCAAGGCTTTGTTCGGTTTCAAGAAGGATGACAACTACTGGAAGTGGTTCGCCGGTAACTTGGCTTCCGGTGGTCTTGCTGGTGCCACCTCTTTGGCTTTCGTCTACTCTTTGGATTACGCCAGAACCAGATTGGCTAACGACGCTAAGTCTTCCAAGGGTGACGGTAAGAGAGAATTCAACGGTTTGTTCGATGTCTACAAGAAGACTTTAGCTTCTGATGGTATTGCCGGTTTGTACAGAGGTTTCGGTCCATCTGTCATCGGTATTGTTGTCTACAGAGGTCTTTACTTCGGTCTTTACGACTCCTTGAAGCCTGTTGTTCTTGTTGGTCCATTGGAAGGTAACTTCTTGGCCTCCTTCTTGTTGGGTTGGGTTGTCACCACTGGTGCCTCCACTGCTTCTTACCCATTGGACACTGTCAGAAGAAGAATGATGATGACCTCTGGTCAAGCCGTTAAGTACGACGGTGCCTTCGACTGTTTCAGAAAGGTTGTTGCCGCTGAAGGTGTCAAGTCCTTGTTCAAGGGTTGTGGTGCTAACATCTTGAGAGGTGTTGCCGGTGCTGGTGTTATCTCCTTGTACGATCAATTGCAAGTTATCCTCTTTGGCCAGAAGTTCAAATAAGTGGACAACTAATATGTACATAGGATAGTTTGTAATGTAAACATACATATTTATTCATGGTGTGTGCTTGATGTAGAGTAGATAGTGGTGGTAGAAGTTCAATGCCTATTTTGTTATCACCAAGATTGTCAAGGCTTTTCATGGTGACAAGATACTCTCCACGCTGAAGATAGTCCACTAGTTGACTTGACAGCTCATAACAGCTCATATTGTACCCTTTAAAACTCATATGTAGAATCCGTTAATGGCAACAACAACTTCAATGAACTTCAGGAAACTTTAGGAAGGTCTACTCTCTACAAATCTTCCGAGACCCTTCCGAGACCCTTCCAAGACCCTTCCGCGACACTTCCGAAACCCTTAACTCGTTTTAAAGAGATTCACATTTGTAAGACCCAAGCTATTAAATCATCATGTCCGTCATCATTGAATGGAATGGACTGGAATGATGTCAACTCATCCAATCTATGTTCGCCTGATTTCAAGACACTCTATACATTGATTGTATGGCCACTAATTCTTCCACCCAAATCAATGAATCCTTTCTAAAATTTACCTCTACCCTGTATCTCTTCTCTATCTACTCTATCTCTACTCTACCTGTCTCTATCTCTGCTCTACAACCTACCCTTTTTAAACAATTCATACATTCAATTTAATTATCCTTGGCAAACTTGGCGTAGTTCAAGTACAACAACTGGTAACGACCCTTCAAGTCATACATAGCCTTCTCCTGTTTCAAATAGCCAAATTTGTTAAATGAGGAAAGAAGCAAGTCAGAGCAACTCGATAATGAGTCAATGTTGGCAATTGAATCGAGTCCAGCATGTTCTTCGGTCATCAAAGTGACAGAAAATTTGCCTGGCTCAAAGATACTTAATACTCGAAGCAAAACATCAGTCACCGACAAGGCACCGTTCTTGTGGAACGGATAATTGGTCTCGAAAGAAGCATAAGACCAGCCACTCTCTGGAGTGATATGGAGAGTGTAATAAACTCCAGATTTGGTGATGGAATTCGATGAAAACCCACAAGGAGAGAACGAAAAGGCATCGTGGATGAAACGGGTTCCTTCCAGCTTGACGTCCTCAGAACTATCATCGATCTCTCCATCAGAATGTGAAGGAGAAGGCAAATGATTGTTGTGACTAACTTCTTCGAAGTTATCGCTCAAAATCGAGTCCAACTTGGTCTCTTGCATGGTATGAATGCCAATTTCATGGCCCAAATCAATGTTATCTTCATCGTCTCCATCGGGTAACGATTCAAAACCAGGTTTACGGCTGGTGACAAAGTTTTTAGCCTTTTCTTGGTTCAACTCCGTCATCAAAACCTCCAAAGTCTGGTCGGTAAAGAGTGGCGATGATGCTGATGATGATGATGAAGGTGAAGCTTCATCTCGAAGCCCACCCATGTAGAGATACCAATGATCATCAGAGGCAAAATCTCCTACCACATAAGACTTCCCAATCCCGAAGAAGTGATTCAAACGGGCAACTTCATTCTTCCAATCACGATGAACATGTTTTTGCTTCAAAGGGAACATGAATGAACGTCTCAGATAGAATACTTTAACCGATTTGAAGTCAAATTCAATGTTTTTGAACAACATTTGATTCAAAATTTCAAACAATCTTTCAAGACAAGCAAGAGTGGTAGTAGTACCACAAGTCTTTAAGATCATCTTATGGGGGAACACAAATAATGACAGTTCAGATAAGAGATAAGCATCTACATTCTCAGAACTCTTCATCGATAAGATCTTACAATTGACAAGGTCCAAGACTTCAACCCATTGGTTCAAAGGGATCAGTCTGAGACCTTCTTGATCAAGCGAGAGAGGGATACTCTTTGGGGACTCGAAGAACCACAATTCTAACAATTTTTCAGGACCTTCAAAGGCGAAAGTCAGGTCAAGATTGGCTGAGAGATCGGGGTTGATGTATGAGTCATTTTCATAGGCAGGAGCGACCATTTCCGGGAGGTAATTGAGTAATTGCTTTGAAAGTTACGATGTTAATTGGGGCACCTCTTTTGAGATGTGGTGTAAAAGTTTGGTTTGGGTGGGTTGTGGAGGGTTTAATATGAAACTTGCTCTTGTGTGGGGATAGGTAAGTCCGTAATTAAAATAGAGAAACGAAGAGAGAAGTAGCAAGAAACGTTTCAATGTAATTAATTACAGATGATTGGAGATGTCAGGATGATTTACTGGTCGACAAAACAGCAGGAGAATAAGTGTAGGGGTAATTTGATAGGATAAAGATGGGTTCTAA
This sequence comes from Kurtzmaniella quercitrusa, assembly GCA_030570095.1. NCBI lineage: Eukaryota > Fungi > Ascomycota > Pichiomycetes > Serinales > Debaryomycetaceae > Kurtzmaniella > Kurtzmaniella quercitrusa. The sequence continues at coordinate 26,818 of JAJLUZ010000031.1, read as the reverse complement.
TTATCCAGGTTCGAGTTTAGCAAAGGTATAACGTCGAGCTTCTTTGGCGGGCATATAATTATACAAAGATACGGTCAAAGAAGGTCAGCGTGGCGGTTGCTTTCTTTCTGTTGAAAATTTAAAACTGTTTCTGGAGTGGATCAGTCAGAAAAGATAGCACTTCAATGGACCGATGGACTCAGAAAAAGGGAGCAAGGTGTATGGGACTGTGGGTCTTTTTCTCGGTTGTTACTGCTGGAACTATGAGACGATGTCTTTTGTCAGCGTATGGAAGCAACCAAGGTATGTGGTGGGGAGTTTTATTGGGGTGGAACTTACCTCGAAGTGAAGAAGAAGAGAATGAAAAATTGTGATTTTTTTCGAAAGTGCATTGTTAAATTTTCAGCTGCAGCGGCTAAAAGTGGAAGGAGAGATGGAGGAAGAGAGGAGGGAGGGAGGAAGAGATGGAGGGAGGGAGAGATATAGAGATATAGAGATATAGAGGTAGAGAGAAGAAAGAAAAGGAGAGGAAAGAGAAAAAAGGCAGAAGGAGTGAATAAAGATGATGTCAGAGATTCAAATAGTGCAGTTAGTCAGAGCTAATCAGGCAAAAATCCTGGTGGATCTGGATTTTGCTAAAGGGATCTGACTGATGCAGACCGAAAACGAAGCATTGCTGCTCAGCCTATCGTTATGTGGGGAATGAGTAAAAAAATGCCGCCCCGAGTTGCTTAAGAAGCAATGGGAGATTTTTTTGGGTGATGGTCCGGAGAGGGCATGAGAGGGCATAACAGAGGAGATGAGATGAGAAGAAGAAGGGGGGAAAAGGGTATTAAGAAATGAGAAGGGAAGAAGAAGGAAGAAGAATCTAATGCTGTAAATCTACTTTAACTCACATACTCTCAACCCAATTCGCTGCCCATTTATGGTAGTTGCTACATGTACACGGCAAGACCTGCTCTGTTCTCACACGACGTTTGGTGGTCTACGTAGCAACCAGCCATCTGGCTTGGCAGGCGCTTCTTACCACATTGGTATCGGCATGAGCATGAGCATGGGCATGGGTATTGTACTATTGAGTAGAAGAGTAAAATCCTACTGTGAAAGGTTCAAGTCTGTCAATATTTCTATTTATCTATATTACGCTCTATTGTCCTTTGGCCTGTACCTCTCTAACCTCCGAGTTCTTTTTTAGTGAGTGTTTCAGTTCACTTATCCTCTTCTTGTATTCTATTTATCGTCGTCTAATCAACTTTTAAACGTCTTTCATTTCCTACTTACCCTATTCTAATCAACTTTCGATTTTTGTCTAACCTACCATAAAACCTCTCTCCAAACCTTTCTTCAAAAATTTCTAGAAACATTTCTTCAAACCTTTTTCAAACCTTTTTCAAGCCTATCTTCGTTCTCCTCTTGTAACATTTCTTAAACATTACTTGTAACCCTTACAACCTTTTTTCTAACCCTACTTCTAAACTTCCTCTACACTTCCAATAACCTCTATCTGAATATAATTACACTTCAATGTCACTCATTACCTTGTGGCATCTAAACCCGGAATTCTCCATCCCTTCCTAATCAACAAAAGAATGCAAATCTATCCCACGGGTTATTATCATAATGAATTTCGTAATGAAAATCATCATCATAATCACAGTCCATCATTACGGACAGAACAATCCATGAAGCTCCCACCCAACCAAATGATTTTGAATGCAATGCATAAATGCCTTCTACTAGCTGTGCTATCTATTCCCTCTTCATTCCTCCTTAATTCCTTCTCCTCCTCTCTCTCGCTCTACATCTCTTCCCTACTTCTTTACATCATATCGTCTCAACAGCTGATACCTATTCTATACACTGGATACAATTTCACTAGCATTTCTCAACACTTCAATCATCTTAACACATTCTTTTCTTCTCTGCACCGTAACCTCGTTCTCTTTAACCATACCTGCCAAGTCTGGCGAGTTATACAATTTCTCTAAAAGCTCACGTTGGATTTGGTCCTTCGACTTAACAATCAATTTCAACATGATTGCTTTTGGAACCATATCGGCCACGGATCGCTTCACAATATTATAATATGATGAAATCAACAACTTGATCACTTCTGTCTCCATTTGCTCTCTCTCAGACATGGTTCCAGTGGCTCTCAACACAGCTGGTGGAGCCTCCATCTGTTGCAATCTCTTTTTATTCTTGGAAGAGAAAAAACCACCAAAGAAGCCATTGTTCTCATCTTTATTACCTCCAGCTGCTTGCTGAGCGGCAGTGGGTTGTTGATTAGCTGGTAATGGCTTACCAGTCTTAGGATCTACTGCTACTGGTGGACGAGGATGGAATTTTTCCTCTACAATGGCCATGGCCTGAGAACCCTTTAAAAGATCGGGATGAGCGGTGTTAACATAAGTCTCCTCAGACTTGATGATATCAGTAATGAAGGTGGTGGTTGGGATCAATTCTTCTCGTAAAAATTGGATCACCGATTGACTCAATTGCTCCTTTAACTGTGGATATCTTGAATATTGTGGTTGTTGAACAATTTGGGCCAAAATTCTGACCAACTCATCGAAAATCAAGTTGATACAACGTACAGAAGGCTCCTCCATTCTTTGAATTTGCTGTTGTACCAAAACTTCGAAAGCTTGAGTGCCTACAAATAAAGTAGGTGCCGATCCAGATGTGTTGTGCATGATGGTTCTAATATCGGCATCCTTGATTTGATCAAAGGGGTCCAATGCATCAATACCATTCTTAAAAATTTCATGGAACACAAAGGAGATACGAGCACCTCCACTTAACTCTTGAGTACTCATTTCTTTGGATTCACCACTCAAAATGCCGTTATAGTCTTTACTGAAATTTGTAATCATAGAAAGAGCAATAGAGGTTGGGGATTCGGCCATTTCTGGTCCCAAGTTGAGCAATTCGTTCTGATACTTCTTCAAGGAGTGTTCGATCCTCATTTTGATGTCTGGTAAGGTACTCTTGATGTGATGCAAGAGAATTCCATTCAACTTTTTGGCCAAGTAAGGGGTACCACAGTAATGAGCTTTGGCTTTATACAGTGGATGGTTTTCAAAATAATCTTGTTCATCTTTTAAAGCACTTCTAATGGTTTTACGACCTTCGATATCCTTTTGACCTCTATTTATCACTGGAACATATCCAAACCTTAAAGGAATGACTCTTCCGGCCAAGATATCGATCACATCAGTACCTGCATCCATCAAATCGACCTTGGTCAACACACCAATGGTTCTAGACCCTTCTGGGTCAACCTCCCGGGCCAATTTCAACCCATCAGAGTTGGCCAAGTCAGTATTGGCGGCATTTACCGATAAGATGATGGCATTTGGTTTGGAAATGAATTTCATAATCATATCTCTGATTTGACGTTCAATATCTTTAGGCTGATCACCAACGGGCACCTTAGTTAACCCTGGTAAATCGACCAATGTCAAAGTTAACACATGAGGAGAATAGATCCTTAAATTGATTGGAACTGGAGAGATACCCAAGTTCTTACCAGTCTTTGCATCAGTTTCCCGGACGATTTCGTTTCTAATTTCATTGAAATCGTGGAATTTCTTGCCTGGTAGATGAAGGAACTCACCCCATTCATCAGCGTTGTTTTCAGAAGCGGAAGAGGACGAATCCGAAGATTGTGGTGGTTGATGAGTTTGAACGGACAGATCAAGAGATAACAAATCGTCGGAAGCCTTGGTGGTGGTGGTGGAGGTAGAACTGGAGCCAGCGGCTCTTTTATTGATCAACTGCAACACCAATGGTCTTCTAGTGACAATACCAGTACCACGGGGTAAGAAATCACGTCCAACAATGTTTTCAAGTACAGAGGACTTACCGGCAGATTGGGAACCTACTACGGTAATCTGGGGCAAGTCAACTGGGGAAGACAGACCTCCTCCAAGGGGAGCCAAGGCATCCTGAAGCTTGTTGATGGTAGCAATCAAAGTTTCATCCATTGCCATGATGATTAATCTGCTCAAGGGGGTTGAAGTGGCGAAGGGATGGGGTTTACTACTACTTGAAGTAAGAAGATAAGGAGAGAGTGTTTTTAAAATCTCTACGTATCGTTTGGCGGAAAGTGGTTGGGGCACGCTGGAGGCAAAATCTGCCGAGGGGCGAGCCGAGCGGAGGAGGGAGAGGAGGAGGGAGAGGAGGAGGAACGATGCTGACCAGGGTGGCAGTGCAGTTAGCAATACACAAGTGTCGTTCTTTTAGTAAGTGTGTATGAATACGATTCATAATAATTCATAACGCCTATTTATAATACCTCTTCATAATTCCTATATATAATGACTATTCATCATATCTATCCATAATAGCTACACATAATATCTCCCTCTAAAAAGGCGTCTAGCATGTAGATAGTGGTTACATGAAGCATTTACACATGAACACTCTCCTAAATTATCTTGATCGAACATGTATGTTCATGTGTATATGATATGCATACCTTGCTATCCAAATTTGTATCTAAATCTCCAAAGATGTATCTAAATATCTATCTGATACGTGCATCTAATATGTATCTAACTAACCAATCTATCTTCCTTAAACGGCGACTTCTGATAACTTTGTCTAATTTGTATCTGATATGAATCTATTATGCAACTGAGAGGTATCTAATATCTATATCTAAGTACTTCCAACATCCACATCTAATATCTACATCTAATATCTACATCTAATATCTACATCTAATATCTACATCTAATATCTTCATTACATTAGTTAATACATCCATATATATATTTGATCAACCGCTCTTCGTCTACCTCCATCAGATAAATGTCTCTGATAAACTCCTTTTATAAACACCTTTTATAAACACCCCTTATAAATACCTGTTATAAATACCTCTTATGAACACCTCTGATAAACACCTCTGATAAACACCTCTGATAAACACCTCTTCCTGAAAATCTTAACTGCTTATGCTTTACGATTCCCTTCCTTTCTTGATCCCCTGCAGTCATCTCCCCTTTGTCTAATTCCCCCATTCATCTCCCATACAACATAATTCGTCTTATGTTCTTATTTCCTTCATCTCTCTATCCCCTCAATCTCTTTCACCTCTTATGCCCCTTTATCTCTTCCACCTCTTATGCCCCTCTATGCCACCCTTATACCCTTATGTCACCTCCACCCTTATACCCCTCTTATATACCCCTTACACATTAATATACTTCGACACATAACTGTCCGAAGCACAATATGAAAACCCACTGAATTCATTCTTCTCTCCAAGTGGACCGTCTTCTGTCAAACTCATCTTCATCCCCGTAAACTCTTCCAGAAAATTCTCTGCTGCTCTAAGATCAGTAATAATAGGTACAATTGGCGGCCGAAGCTCCTGTTTCTCCATCTTTGGCCAATCAATCTTACGGAAAAATCGATGTTTCTTAAATTCCACCCACTTGTCATCAACTGGGTACCGTTTGTCTGGGTTCTTATTAAGTAACTTGTTAAGAAGATCCTTCAGATCCATCAGGAAATAGTATGGAATCTTCAATTTGTTCTTCATGATCTTATCCAGAATGGCCTTGTGTGAATTCCCAGTAAATGGTGGCTTCCCCAGCATCATATCGTATATGACTACTCCCAAAGACCACCAGTCAACTCCAAATCCATAATCTTCACCCTTAAGTACTTCTGGCGCCATATATTCCGGAGTTCCAATGATTGACGTACAAATTGAAGAATCATTTCCTTCATTAATGGTTTTAGAAAGACCGAAATCAGTCAACACAAGGTTTCCTTCTCGGTTTAAAAGGCAATTCTCGGGCTTCAAATCCCGATAAACGATTCCTAATCCGTGTAGATGTTTCACTGCTAGTGCCATTTGTGCTACGTAAAAGGCCACGTCGTCTTCAGGAAACACATTACCAAGGGTATTGTTAGCCAGGGTCAAGTGATGGAATAATTCCCCCCCTGGAATGTACTCTAGAATTAAATAAAACTTATCGTGATCATGAAAGGCATAGAAGAGTTTGACTACGTTTGGATGATGGGTTATATTAGTTAATATGTCTCGTTCGGAAAGGGTCCTAGCAACTTGCTTGGCGTGAACATCTTCTTGGATGTGAATGGCCGGTTTACGTAATTGCTTTTGGGCAAATAGCTTCCCAGTGGTGACATCTTCTACGAGGTATACTTTACCGTATGCCCCTTGACCAAGCACTTTCAAAGGTTTGAAGTCACGGAGTGCCTTACCAGTGATGTTCTTGGAGTTATCGTACCCTTCTGGAATCAAAAGTTCACTGAAAGAGCTCGGTTGACCTGACTTGACTGAGATTCGACTGTAGAGAGAAGAACGCCTGCGTCTTTTGGTAGTAATATCTATAGCCATGGACTTTTCAGGGGTCAAGAGATGGCCCTCGTAGGCTTGAGGAGTGTAAGTATCATTTTCATCGCCGTCGGAGCTGTTTCCCCCTATTCCAGAACCATTTTGGTGGTGGTATTTATCAGCGTCATTGTTTGTAGCTTCAATTGGATCAGGCTCTTCAAGATGAACCCTTTGGAAATCCCGGTCGAAAGCGTCTTCGTCGAAATCGAAAACGGGCATGTGATATGATGTCTTGATACTAAGGATACATTTATTGATTTAATCAAGTATGACCCCACCAGAACGTATATATCGTGTGTTTGATTATCTGATGTTTAGGGCTCTATTGAGAGATGGGCTAAAAAATTGGTCCTCATGGTGTGAAAAATAGCCCACGCGCTATCTAAGGGCTCTTAACTTGCAGCATAGGGAAGAGAGGAGGAGCTAATGGAAAGAGGAATGAGAAAAGAGGAAGGAGAAAAGAGGAAGGAGGAAAGAGGAAGGAGGAAAGTCCAAGGGAAACGGAAAAGTCTGGGGAATGAGGAAGACGAAAAGGAGAGTTGTGGTAGGTGCCAGGGTATTTCGAGAGCTTAGACTCTCCTTGGTATTCGCTATCTTTCTACGAGTAACAGTAATATGATCCAAATGATGGTTTACTGTTTCCTCTAATGTACGCTATTTCCAGGGGGTAGTTAAATTTTTCTCTCTAATCTAGCGTATACACAGTAATATTTAGCGACGATCCCGCTAAAACTCGCGCGGTATCCTCCCATGGCACGGCAAAGAGCCCAGCGTTTATCTTTGGCATCGACACTGCTTCCTGCCCAATTGCCTCCATTTGACGCTCCAAATCTGCCATGGCAGTTGCTGTGTGTACCAAGATCTCTGCTGGAGGCAATTTTCCCGCCCCAGCCCGGTCACTGGTAAATAAACACCCCACCCATCGTCCATCTCCAGCATCAGCAAGAAATGCGGTCCCTAAAATTTTTTGGGACCCATTGTCGGCACAATGTCTTTGGTACGCCTGATAAGCTTGGGGATACTTACGACGGAATACAGCAGCCACCCCAGCACCCCATGCTCCACGACAGTTACAGGCATGTACAAGGATATCATCTTCGGACCCAAAAAGGTCTCCTTGAATGTATTGAATCATGTTTTGTCAAGTGACTTTAAAATTCAATAATTCCAATTTCAATGAAAAGTTACCCCACAATTTGGAAATTCTCTACCAGGAAGACTATAAGAGCACGAACATAATAGCACGAGAACATCACCCTTTCATGCCAAAAATGTGTATGCTACTCTCTATTTACCTTTCTTTATTGGCCTCGACTCTGTCTTTCTTTGTATATTTTATTAAACTCACTACCTACAATAAGTTCCCTTTACATTCAGACGCCTTTTCTCTCTCTGTAAGTATGTAAGTATTTCAAGTATCTGGTGCAAGCAGTCAACTCCATTTATCGATCTCTATGTATTTATCTCAATCTCTACCTCTGTCCCTATCTCTATTTCTACCTCTATCTTTATCTCCACCCTTATCTCTATCTCTAACTCCACCTGTCTATTTACATCTCACCTCTGCTCTCTCCCCTACAGACACATGCTTCACCCCATTCAACTCAAATCCTCCCTCAGACCCACCCCCAAATAAACCCTCTACTATCTTCTCTTCTCTACCTTCTTCTAATCCATACGAGTTGCGTTCGTACAGACATTCAAACAACACTGAAACTCCTTCCACCGCTGTAGAAACTTCAATCTGCTTCAGACCTTGAGTCTGGGCCGTGGGGGTAAGCATAAAGAACTCGATATGATCACCTTTTTGCAACTTCGCCGGCGGAGAAATGGCTATGGTGCTGGCCTTGGAACCCCATCCACCACCTCCAGCAATGACCTCGTGTTTCTCCACAACTCCTGAACTTTTGGTGAGTTTCACGTACACCTTAGTGTCCTTGGATTTGAGTGACATCAACCTTTCGTTGTCTTGAAGGAATCCCAGGGCAGATTTCCCATTGATCTCTTTGGCTAGGTTGCCTACACATTTGGTGATCCGTAAAGGACGTCCGTCGTTATCTTGAGGATCAAATAATGGAGTCCAATTGTCTTCTATTATCACTTCTTTTGGTGCCAGAGATGAATTGGTAGTTATCTCTATATGGGCATTGTTTAAGCCTTCAATTACATTTCCATCGTTAACCAAGAATAAAGTAGACTCTAAGCCAGTACAGAAGACGGTATTGGCCAATTTAAGCTTAACTTCAATCGTCTGTGCCTCTGGAAGGTCACCTTCATCATTTGCATTACCACTAAACCTTAACAGTAAATGGGACTTGGAGAGTCTCCAGTTGTCTCTTGGCAGAAGAATACGACCTCCAGTTTCTGCTATAGTGGACTTTCCGGAGCTGATTTGCTGAGTATTGATTATGTTAAACTTCGAATCCATCCAGAGTTCCGACACTCCATCCCACAGCCCTGCTATGGTGTTTACTCCCGCCACACAGAGTTGAACATTTGGATGGGTTTGATGGAAGGAAGAGACGGCGGAAATTGCCTTAGAGAGGGCTGCTTCGGTGGCGAAAATTACACAGGATGGCTCTTGACGTTGTGCTAAAGCATATTGGCTAGGATTGAACACACTACGGGCATAAAGTCGTGTTCTAGACGAGGTACTGAAGCTTCGGAACATCATTTGGGGGGATGAAAAATAGTGATAAAAAGTGGAGAAGATGAGAAAAGTAGATAGAGGAGGTGGACAGAGGAGGTGAACAGAGGAGGTGTATAGATAGACAGTATCTACACATCTCTACTTCTACCTCAATACACAATCCACGGAAGGCTACTACAATAACTACCGATTCTTTCTCTAATTAACCTTTAGCTTACTATTTACACTACTCCACCTCTCCAATTGCTCTCTTCTTTGGAACCGTTGAGTCGTCTTTTTGCAGTTGCAGATTCAACGTCTCCGACTCTTCTGGCTCTGCTGCTTCAGCCGCTGTCTCTACAGCTTCAGTTACAGCTTCAGTTGCTACTTCAGTTGCTGCTGAAGCAGCAGCAGCAGCAGTCTTTATCTCCGCCTTCTCCTTCTCTCTAACGAAAACTGGCGCCAATTTGGCCTCTATTTCAGCAAAGGCAACTCCAATATCAACACTATCACCCTGATCAAACACTTGCTTCAACACAACCCCCCAAACTCTTTCATCTCTTTCAGTAAAGTCTTCCATATTAAACACATTCTTACTTAAATCCCATCCTGATTGACGGGTCCGTATAAGTTCCACCATATATGCTGACAGATCTACAGCACGGCCAAAGTCACTGACCAACGACCGAATATAAGTTCCAGAGGATACATCGGCCACGAAATGAACAAGAGGAAGCTTCGATGGTAATTCTTCACCCTCTGGAAGCATGTTTATCCCTGAAGGTGGCTTACAATCGGGATGTTTCGACATGTATTGTTCCAGATAATACAAGGGAGAGTCATTTAAAGTAGGATTATTGACCAAACCACTCTCCTTGGGCTTCCCGGTGGTTTCATCTACTTCACTTTCAAGTCTTTCGAACTCATGATCTAACGAAAGAGTGTCCTTTTCAATGACTTTCAAGTCAAAGATCTCGACCTGTCTCCCCTTGATCTGGTATGGGATAGGAATCCCTTCTCTGGCGTATTCATACAAGGGTTTACCGTTCATCTTAAGGGCAGAGAAGATTGGTGGAGTTTGTAAGACATTGCCGATGAATTTCTCTGGAGTCAGAGCCACCATGTCGTTTGTGATATGGGATATGGGGCTCTTGGCGATAATTTCACCTTCTGAATCTCCCGTAGTGGTAGAAATCCCGAAGAGTGCCTTGGTTTCATAGGTTTTACGACATTGGGTAAGGAAATATTGTAACTTTTTGGTGCCTGAACCAACTCCAACGATCAAAACACCCGATGCAAGAGGATCTAAAGTGCCTCCATGACCCATTTTGATCTTCAAGTTCCTCATCTTGGATGCTATACGAGTCTGGGACCATTTCTTGTCTGTAGAGAGGTTCTTCTTCATTGCTTGTCTGGCATCTTCAAGGTCCTTTGAAAACACATCAGACTCTGAAAGAACTTTTTGAAGTCTATCGAGAAAATGGGCGGACGAAATGCCCAGCGGTTTGTTTATAGCAAATACTCCGTTCATGAATTTTGGCTGGAACTTGAATAGCTTCATCCACGAGGATAAAACGGGAGATAAGGGAAGGTAATGGCTACTTACTGATACTTCAAGAGGTGGTTGAATCAGAGAGAAGAGGCTTGTGGAGGTATGTGGGAGGATATGATTTGGTCCGCTGCGATGAGCAGCAGGGTGGGAGAAAGTATCAAGAGGAGATAAGAGGAGAAGAGAAGAGAAGAAGAGAAGAGAAGAAGAGAAGAGAAGAAGAGAAGAGAAAAAAGACAAAAGAAGAGAAGAAAAGAGAAGAGAAGAAAAGAGAAGAGAAGAAGAAAAGAGAAGAGAAGAAGAAAAGAGAAGAGAAGAGAAGAGAAGAGAAGAGAAGAGAAGAGAAGAGAAGAGAAGAGAAGAGAAGAGAAGAGAAGAGAAGAGAAGAGAAGAGAAGAGAAGAGCAGACTTATAATTAGGTCATATGCATTGTATGACGTTTTTATAACCGGTATTACAGTCTGTTGCCGACCGTTCGCCTAATCACTCTATAGCTTTTCATACTACACTTATTAGACTACTTCTTGAAGTATCCGTATCCTATTCCCACGTTCCATTAACTTACTACATTATTATACATACGGAACTCCTCTCCAATTTTTACCGGTTTCTTCCACTTCTGTTTGCTTTTCTTCTCTTTGCCTTCCTTATATTTCATCTGTTCATCTTTATCTATCTTACAATTCATGTGGTATCATCTTTCGGAACTCATTAGTTCTCATCCCCATACTCATACTAATCACTTATATGATCTCTTATCAGCTTAATCATACTCATACTCATACTCAAGTCTTCTCTCTTCTAGCATGTCTTCTCTTCACTCATATCTTCTCTTCTCTCATGTCTTCTCTTCTCTCATGTCTCCTCTTCTCTGATGTCTCCTCTCTTGTCTTCACTCCCCCCTCGGCCTTGCAATTTGAAAGTCCAACAGAAGATATCCACATCGCCTGGGTGATATAATCTGTACATCTCTTGCCGCCAATACCTCGTTTTGACTCTTTATATAACCTTCAAGCTTCAATAACCACCGTTTACTATGAGTGCTGTACAATTTACCCCCAGAAAAATAACTGTAAAGTGTAGCAGTGGCAAAATCCAACACATTATCCATGAAATTCCATACACTATTGGGGTTGAAGGCACTGGAAAGCATTGCATTTACCGTGGAGATGATCTCATGTAACTCTTCACTACTTATTTTCGAAGGCACGAGTGGCGTATTTGAGGTTTCACCAAAAAACTCTCCATCAAATTGTCCCACACTATGGAAGGATGACCGCCCATCTCCAGAAGCTGGATGACTCAAGGCTGCTGGTTCATATCCAGGGGTATAGAGGGAGAATTGGGGCACTATATCGCTCATATCAACCCCTTCATACGTCCGTGGTATCCTGACAATCCTGGTGTTGTTATAGCTACTCCCTTTCAACGAGACATGATTATTGGGGAAATGTGTCACCACTAAAGACTGTGGGGTGCTGGGGGCCAGTTTGGGGGTCTGGAGGTCGCCTGCGACCACGTATTCGTGATAGTTGAAAAATAGCAAGGGCTCTATCGGTGCTTCTGCCCCGAAATCTGCTTCTTCCACCATATTATTGCCGTCAAAGTAGTCACTTTCTTTGTGGGTTTTGATGTCTGGTACACTTTTAGATTCCTCTGTGATTGTGGATAGAATTTCCTAATTGGGATCGGGATCGGTGATTATGTACAGGATGTTATCAATACATGCAGGTCTATTTTGATATATGCAGTATATACAATCCACTTATATGCAGCACACAAGTATTGATCGATTGGCTCTCTATGTATGACTTAATGGTTAGCTAGACGAAAGATATTTTAGCGATGGAATCTGCCAAACGACTTAGTATGTATCTTCAATTGCACAGATTTCTCCATAGTTGTCTTTTTCTATACTTGTCTTCTTCTCTAGTTGTTTCTTTGTAGCTCATTGTATCACCCCCACGCTTCAGCCCTAATGGAAAGAGTCGAGAAAATCGGTACGCACACGTCCGATGGGCTATAAAATAAAAAATTACCACCAGCCGATTTTTCATCTGTGCTAACCAATGATACACTGGAGCAACCCTCCATGGTCTATTGATGGTTTTAGGGTGCTGGTGGATTTCCAGTTGTTATGTCCAGAGGGTCATGCTCCTGCAGAACCATTTAGCGCTCTCCTGTGACTGTTACGTGATGATACGAGTCGTGAAGACTCCATACTTAACCCAGCTCAGTTGATAATCTGTTCATGATAAGAGACCAAAGATATCTGACTACAGTCACAGGAGTAGCCAGTAGAAAAAGGAGGGAAAAGGGAGGGTTGTGGATATGTTTTGATTACTTTTAGGGCAACTAGGATGTAGCTGTAGATATAGGTACTGATATCTGAAGATGAGAGCTTGCGTAGAGCTTGTTTTCAGCTTGTTTAGTGTCTGTTTAGTGTCTGTTTCATCGTCTTCTGAGGCCTTCTTCTTCTTTTCTCTCTTCCGTTTTATGTTTGAATCACTCGCTTATTCGCAGGACCGTCTTGGGCTCGATGTGAAGAAATAGGTGCCACTGTTTCACGATTAGACGAGACATGAAACCATTTTAAATCTAAAGTATAATTCAGATCTCTATATAAAGCCATTCAACTAACCCCATCTCTATTGCTCCTATATTCATCGACTTATCACCTCTCGTTACTTCATTGAAAACCCTTCCACTGCAATTTTTGGCCCGCCCGTTGAGAGCGAAAAATCGCTTTTCATCATGAAAAATATCGAATTTTTCACTTTCATCAAACCATGTTCAGACAAGTAGGAAGGGCTATTCTTCGGACCAGAACGGCATCTGTGCCACCCAGAATGGTTTCTGTGGTTAGTTACATGCGTATGCAACTGACACTGTCAATTTCGGAGCATCAGAATGCCATTCCAGTGGTGAATAGTGCTGATAAGTCGGCAGAAATTGTCTCTGCTGAGTCCTCTGAGTCCTCTGAGTCCTCGACAACCTCCAACTCAATTCAGTCCAATGCACAATCAAATAGGACACCACGGCAACAGAAAAAGCCTGGTAATGGCCAAAAATCAACTTCCAGACCTCGTCAGAAGGGTAACAAGAAAGTCCAGGACATCTCTCGTCAAATTAGAGAAGTGATTAAGGCTGATTCCGTTCTTGATTTATCGGAATCTATTCAGATTTTGGAAGAAGGTATCACTTACTTACGTCAAGTCCAAAACACGGAAAACATTACCGAATTGGATATCTATGCTGGCTTCCAAGGTGCTGTCAACGACTTGGTCACTAAGGCTCTTTCTGAAGAGGGAGCTGGATTGGGTGGAGACCGTTCTTTGACTGATTTACTAGAGATTTTAGTCAATCATCGTATCGCTGGTTCGTACAACTTTGCCCAGATTATGGCCCATGAGATCAAATCGGCTGAATCCAACAATGTGGCTCTTGCTGGATACGAAAAGGCATTGGATTTATGGGTTTTGTTCACCCAATATCGTCGGGATCAACCACTTCTGACTCGATTTGTCTCTAGAAGTCTTGATGGAAAATTCTGGAACTCTGATGTTTTATACTTGGCTTATTATGCTTATATGCTGACTATCTTTGCATCCCAGAGTGAATTCGACCCACAAACTACTTTAAAGATCTTCCAACTTCAAGATTTCCCCTCTGCTTACTATGTGGGTCAAACGATAGTTAGAATGCAAATTAAGCCTGATTATAAGTCCTATGCCTCTGGATTTGGTAGTCAGGTCAACAATTTAAGTCTGAAAACCTTGGATCCTAATGGAGACATTGCTATTTCAAAGCTTGCTGCAGCTGCTAAGCGTCAATCACTTCTGACTGTGCTTAAAGCTCACCGTGAAATCGTTAATGCTGCTTCGACTAACGGGATTTCCATTAAGGAATCGACTTTAGTACGGATTATGAAGGCTTACAAACTGGTGGAGGCATATGACAACGTATTTGCCGTTTTCCAGGAGATGATAGCTGGAGGAATCGCCAAACCAAGTGCTGAAGTTTGGGAAGTGGTGCTTTCTTCATACTCTGCTCCCCATCATATCAAGGGTAAGAGTCAAGATGAACGGAAAACCTTGGCGGTAAACATCGGACAGTTCATTCTGACCATTGAAGGCAACGGCACCGAAGTTACTCCTCGTTTGGTGGCAGCATTTGTCGAGAGTTATGCCAATTTGGGCTGTTTTGATGAGGTGGAAGCTATTTTGAAGAAGTATCAACACTTGTCGATGTTGGAAATGACCAAAAATAAGCTTATCGTTGGATACTTGATTAACGGGGAGACCGCGGTTGCTGAACAGAAGCTTCAACAGTTCTCCGAAGAGAGTAGCAAGTATGTGACCACCACAGCAGTGATTAATGCCTTTTTACAGGCTTATGTCAAGGCAGAACAGTTGGAGCAGGTGGAAAAGACCTTGAAATATGCCGATGAGAAGGGAATTGCCTATGATTGGGCCACTCTTAACATCTTGTTGCATATGTATCTTACCAAGTGTATCGAAAAGGGTCAAGAGCCTTCAAGTCAAACCATTTATGAATACTTTAAAGATGCTACTAACCGTGGAATCCGGGCATTCTCTCCTTATACTGTGAATACTTTGATGACGTCTTTGTTTGATCTGGGGGCCCATATTGAGACCTTAAGAGCCATGCATCAGTTTGCCAAGGGACAGAATCTTGAAAGTCTGGCAGTTGTTTCTACCATGATCAACGCTGAATTGGCTCTGGGACTGGTTGAAATTGCCTCTAGATTATTCACTAATCAGCTCAAGAAGTACAAGTGTCTGAGTAGAGAATGGAATATGTTTTTGAATGGACTTTTGAAGCGGGGAGATTCAATTGGGGCCCTTAAATGGCTTGACACTATGAAGAAACAAGAGACAGTACAACCAAACTTTTTTACTTATTACTTTTTCCTTTCCCATTTCGATAAAAAGAAGGATCGTACTGTTGTGCAGCAGTTGATAAATGATTTGAATGGTGGCCAATTACAGAACTTTGGTGATAAGTTAGGATTGATGTTGAAGGAGTTGAAGGGACGGGGGTATGATGTACACGTGGAGACTCTTGAGGCTACTGAGCTGGCTGATTTGTAAATAGAATAGATACATATAGGTAGAGGTGTAGAGAAGTAGTGACGAAGTGGTAGAGATGAAGATCAAGATGAATATCAAGATGAAGATGAGATGAAGATGAAGAAGATGAAGAAGATGAGATGAAGATGAAGAAGTAGAGAGGAGAAGTTGTAGAGAGGAGAAGTTGTAGAGGTAGAGATGCAGATGAAGATATCAAGATCCCTCTACACTTAGACGCTTATTAATCTATTTACATGCTAAATATCACTAACGGCCCTACCCATGGCCTTCTCCCATAAAGGCCCAGCCCAATGTCCAAACCGATCCACACAACTCTCCACTGAATCCAATGCTGGCCGGGTATCTAACATGAAAGCAGGCATCCCGGTGTCTTCATCGTCTGGAGCTGAATAGTAATCAATGACATACCTGACCTGTTTCCAGTTTTTACTGGCCGGTTCAAATCTAAGAACAGTCCAATCGTGTCGGTCAAAGGGTAATTGATCCAGGAAGGTTCCTGGGAATACACTAGAGAGTTTATTGAAGATATAGGCCCTTGGTGATAGGTCATGGGGTCGACCAATGAACTTAAGTAATCGGGGTTCCGTGTGTGAATTGGCCACATACTTCAGTTCCCATTCAAGAATTTGCTGCCATGCTCCTTCATTCAAAAAGTTATGAACTTCAACCATCAGTCCAACGGCATCTTCAGGGATGTCTTGTGCTTTCCCCTTTCTTAACATAGCATTATACATCTGCTGGGGGGATGGATACTCCCAAAGCCCTTCATTCTCGTCTTCTCCTTTAGGAATAGTGGAAATTGTACGGTTGGTCAGAAGGGTGATCTTCTGACCCGGTGCCTTCTCTGATGAAAGATTGGAAGGGATATGGTTCATGGGGTCAAGTACTTCCACTGTAGTGGAGATGGAGGAGTCTGCCGTTTGCCCTTTTTTGGGCATCACGGGACACCCAGAAATCCCTGTTGAAACTCCTGATGGCTTTACTGGACATTTGGATTCGTATGTTCCTTTTATAGCCTCTTCTGACCCATTAAATCCCCCTTTTTCGCCTTCAGATGCCCAAAACCATCCCATATTTGCTTTGCTTTGATATAGAAAACGAATCAAATAAAAAAAAAGAAATATTTATATCAATCAAAAAAAAAATTACTAATTTACTTTCTTTACTAACAACTTCTTTGAGATTATATGCAGGCGGGTCATCATCATTGTCTGAATTTTGATTTGCAATAAAAAAAACCTGAAAAAAAGAAGAAGCAAATGAATTTCAATTTTGGTGAGAATATAATCACGTGATGTATATCACGTGATTGTATATTCAAAGTTTTATCTGAATTCGCAATGATCTTAAAGATTACGAAAAAAAAAGACAAGCGAGAAAATCCTTGACGTATATATTAATAAGTAGTTGTTTTATTTTTAGATTTTCCGTTTTTCCGGTCTTAATTTCTAAAAAGGTCCCAGCACGTGATATACACGTGATCTATCTAGACAGGACTTGACGCGGGCTGAGCCGAAAAAAATTCCCTTGACCTGGACTCGTCTACATGACGTCATTCAACGTCGTACAATTAAGGTACGGAGATTATTACTCAATCGAGACATCTTATTATAAACCTACTGCGGCTATTAATGGACATATTTTGTTGAAGTGCCAATTTAAGATATTGTTAAAAGAACTTACAAGTTAATGTAATGTATGCTGCACATAAACTGACGACGACGAAAAAAGCATCAAGCTACTGAAATTGAAGACCATCTATTTTGAGCCTACCCCCCCCTCTCTCTCCTTAACTTAACGTAATGAATTATAATGCTCACCTAATCCATATGAATGACGGTAATAGGCAAGAAATAATTCGGGCTGTTGACCGTCTTCGTTTATTGTCATCTTGTTCACACTGTTACTGTGTTGATCATAACTTAGCACGGTAATCGGGGCATCAAACACGTTAGCGTAGGCAATTATTTCTTTGTCACTTCCCCACATTACTGTATTTTCAAGTTTTTCACAGTAATCGTCAATATCTTCAATAACGTCAGTTTCTTCATTATACATGAACGGGGCAAAATCATCTCGGTTCTGTTTCATATATTCGGCTGCTTTGAGACGTAAATTTAGAATCAGGATGGTACTATCGTCTTCATTCCTAGAATGACGCCTCATAAGTTGGTCTCGAACCGAGGAAAATAGACAATTTCCATCCGGTTGAATTTCGTATAAAATTAAATTATTCTGGGCAAAGTATGTAGACATTCCCTTGTCTTCCAAATCTCTTAAATCTGGAGTGTTTTCCATTTCCTGCCTAGCTTCTTGTTGAATTCTATCTATTTCTTGTTGCCGTTTAGCAAGCCTCTCCTTAGCTCTATTACGCTTTTTCTTACCCGCTCCATTGATAGATGTTTGAGGATTTGAAGTGGTTTCTGCCGGGATTTGGGCCGACTTCTCTAATTCAAGAGCGGCTAGTAATGATTCAGGCGTTACCTCTAATTCTAAATTATCATTTACGGTCTCAGTGGCTTGGAAATCTTCGCTGACTGTGCCGTTATTCACATATTTGTTTCCAGTGGGAATTTTATTATTACTCTGATTATTATTATTATTATTAATAGTGCTGTTATAATTAACACCACCAATGCTATCCTCCAGAGGCTTTCCTTCACTTACCACATCATTTCCCGCATTCAGTTCGAATTCGCTTATTTCTTGGGCATGCTTTGCCTTTAATTGCAGTTCCATATCGGCGCATTTAACCACCACATTTTTTCTAGTTTTCTTCGTTGCTTGCTTCTTAAGCAGGGTCACCGTAGCATTAAGGTCCCGCAACTCCTTCCTATGCCGTGCCAAAATCTCGTCTAACTCCATGATTAACGTAAGATAATCCCCTCGAAAAAAGAAATAACCGGGTGATGCTTAGCTGAAAATTGATTAAAAGCTGTTTCGAAAATCAACTGTGGTCAATCCCGCATATACAGGATGTAAATAATATCACCCATAACTGTCGGCGTTGTCAATCCAGCACACATTATCATGCAACGAACGATCGGTTGGTTGGAACTGGAGCAGGTTGTTATACGTCTACATCTACTGGTATACATTCTTAGAATGGAGAATTGACACAAGCGAATATCTGGCTTCCATATCCCCTAGAAAAAAACTTCTTTTCTCGCCATGGCTTCTGTCATCGGCGTATCGGCTTCCTCTTTTAATTTAGCTAATCATTTATTCAGTGCGGGCAGGCGTTTCGTGCTTCAGGGCGGATATATAATTTCGCCCAAACGGAAGGCCCTACTAAGAAATATTCAGGATTTTTGATATATACGAATCAGTTCGAACGTTACATTATCGGGAAAATCGATCAAATATTTTTCAATATGGGGGATTAATATTCATTCCGCACGTCTCTATGCTTTCCATTTAGCGTTTTAGGAAGATATTAATGTGCAAAAGCTCTAAAAAAGTGTCGAGTCTAATTTTTATTATTATTAAAAAAAAAGTGAACCGAAGCTTTATCGGGATATTATTTTAGTGTATAAATTCGAACTACTCAAGTAGGGATATGGGTCTATTGTGGGGATAGAAGCTGAATTAACAAAGGATATAAACGAATCAATTTCTATATGTGTAGACGATTATGACGGAAGTAGTTAACTTCTGTCTTAACTTGGTAATCTGCGGCATTACTATGACCTACAATTTTCCCATCTGGCACAGCCCTTTTTTTTTCTACTACAGATGAGAAGCGTCGTCGTCGTCGTCGTCGTCGCCGTCGTCGTCCAATCCAAATTTGCACCACCAATAGAAATAATAACCCTGAACTTTGAGAGTGTCAAATTTTATCACAGATAACGGGAAAAGGGGTAATAATCGGGCCAAGTGCAGAGTAATTCGGAAAGGCGTAAAGAGGGGTGAGGTTAACCATCCACAGCGGCGTCAGCGTCAATTGACACCCACACGAACACTGATTAATATTTTATCTTATTTCTATTCATCTCTACTTTCTTTTTACTATGTCCAGACTCAAAATTTAAGTACAACATCATTCCCCAGTATGGCATAAATCTTTTCAACACCCCCCATTTTCCCATTCACATTTCTCTAAGACCCCCATTTTGTCGTCCAACAAAATAATATTCAGTAATTGCTTTACGATCAGGATACAATTATTACATATAAATACATGTGCAGACATTAAATAGCAAAGTTAATTCTTCCATGCTTTTAATAGAGCTGGCTGTAATCCTGGTCCGAGAAACCAGGACATACGTCTAGCGGCATACAGCTTGCCTAAAATTTACTGATACATTAATTATTTTTAAATTGGCACTGAGTAATTTTTCACCGGCGATATATTTTCCTGATTTCTTCCATATCCTCTAATTTTGTTTCCAATCACAAGAAGATTACCGAATTTTCGGAGTGGAATTTGTCTAGCACGACTTATGAAACGGCAGTGTTAGAGTAGACGAGGACAATTCAATTAGACTCATCAAGTAATGAGCACTTTTACCATGCATATGAATAATAGTCTTTTGAAACTAAATCGATGTGTCCTGGGAGGAGGAGGTAGAGGCTAGACGTTAGACAATAGAAGCACGGCAGCAATTATTTGACGGCATTTAAGGGTCAATAGAAAGTAATAGCGTTTTATAATCATGATATACAGAAATTATCTGCTGGTGATGTGTTCATTCCCCTTTATCTCCATTAACAATTAATTTCATCTTAATTTTACATCTACATCTACATCTTTATCAACATCACCTCCCTATCATGTCCGGTAACTTCCCCTTTTTATTATCGGTAAATACCCTTAATCATCGTTATTAATAATTTCCGTTTTTCAACCCAAAAGGTAGATCCTATCTCGAGAGAAGTTTTTCTAACAAGTTGGCCCGGATACCGACGCATGAGGGGAGCTCAAGGTACAGCTGCTTGTATTTTCATTGGGCTACTCTAACCAACTTCTGGTGCAGAAAAATAGTGCGCCGATTTTTATTTTCCCCACTACCACTACTGAAGCCACTCCCGCTTTCACAGGTCCTCCTACCCCTTTCTTAATGGGTAAAGCTAATCTTAAAAAATTCCCAATTTGGCTTAAATCGAAAATAGCCACATTACCCATAACCCTCCTTCAACGCAAGGCTTCATATATATATAATTCATAGCTTGTTTTCAACCCTAATTTTTCAAATTTCGTACGGTAGTTGACGTTTAAACTCAGCTTACATCCTTTTTTTTCTAACAACAAACGTCAGACACTGACAAGATCATTTGCTTGTCTAGTTGTCATTCCAGGGTTACATTGGCATCATTCATTTTGAAGTCAATTGTCATTCATCTCATATCAAATTGTGTGTGAATAAAAATTTCCAATCACCTTTCATATAGACAGACACTTCCCCACCCACCTTTACTGGAAGATTTTACAAAGATCCCAATCAATTTTTACTTTTCTCCCTTGCTTGTTGTTCAATTCTGACCTCACTCACCAACAACAACAACAACATCTTTACAAATTTTGGGCCCCCAATTCATTGTCCCCATAATAATATATTAGAGACCCACCGATCAACCTTTTTTTGCATTACCGTTATTTTTTGCAACTGGAAAACTAGTCGCTAGAATCACTCCAGCTAATAACTCAATTATCAATACCCGTTCCAATTACCCTGGTATTGTTGTCATTAGTTACCAAACAAGAATATATCTCCTACCCCTAAGCCTACCACCTTTTTGATTTTTGGCGGCCCGCAGAGTGGAGATTTTTCAAACCCTAAAAAAAATTCCAACCCTCAAAATTTCCCCTCCATAATTTTTTTTGCAGCATCTCCTCTTTTTCTAAAAAGAAAGGAGTCTTCTAAGAGAAAGAAACAAACCAAACCAAAGCCATGAACAATTCCCCTGACGTGTTCTTTCTGATCAGAGTACATTGCGCCAATGTTAAGGCTCAACAGTCTGCTCTTCAACTGATGGAATTCAAGGCTCATGATAATACAATCGATGAATATCATTATGAAATGTTACATCATTTGTATAATTTGCAAGCAAAATCATTGCCAAATTTGCTGTTAATCCAACAACAACCGGACATCAACCTAAAGATGCGTCCATTGTTGCTTGACTTCTTGATGGATGTCATTAACAAGCTCAATTTATCCAAATCGACCTTCCCATTGTGTGTCAACTTGATAGATCGTTATTGTTCCACCAGAATTGTTAAAAAGCAACATTATCAATTACTTGGATTAACTTCATTATGGATCAGTTGTAAAAATTCCGATTCAAAGGCAAAGATTCCTTCTTTGAATGACCTTTGTAAGATGTGTTGCAATTGCTACGATAAAAAGCTCTTTTTAGAAATGGAAAACCATTTACTTAAATCGTTAAATTGGCTGATTAGTTTCCCGACTTTCGATTCTTTCATAGATATTATTTCCGAAAGATACGCAAGTTCGGAATTGTTCATCGATTCACATTTCACCATTAAACAGGTGAAATATTTGGCATTATACATCTGTGAACTCATCCAGTTCTATCCAAACATCTATTTCAATTATAAAAGTATTGAAATTGCTGCAAGTTCATTCATAATTAGTTTGCTCATTTTAAACTTTAAAATTAATCATGTCACGGAAATTTTCAACTTAAATGAAACTTTTAAACTTGAAATCATTAACCCAAAGAAATTTCAAAACTTATACTCTCAATTAGGTAAAGTTTTGAAATGTCCTCCACCTTCATTGAAGTTAAAATACTATCATAAGGCTAACAAATATCTTTATTTGATGCAAATGTTAATCAAATTCTGTAATATTCATGCCGCTTCCCTTTCCCTGAATCCAATCACTCCAAAAAATTCAATTTATAAATTGAATCATTTCCCTCCAACTCCTTTATCTTCAAATAACATTTCACCAATTGAAAACCCTCATTTAAAGGAGTTTTTACCTTCACCAAGGTTATCACCTCATAATACGTATTTCCAAGGAAGTCCACCAGTGACGCCTTTTGATTTCACCCATCCAGTCAAAACCGTCAGTGCCAGCAACAGTAACAGTAACAATAACAGTGCCAGTGCCAGTATTAGTACTAGTACTACTGCCACCACCACTGCAAGCGCTGTTGCCAATTCTTCATGTATTCCAGCACTCTTGTCCGATAATGGATCAAGCGATTCTCTTACATGTTCTGCATCTAGC
This sequence comes from Kurtzmaniella quercitrusa, assembly GCA_030570095.1. Classification (NCBI taxonomy): domain Eukaryota; kingdom Fungi; phylum Ascomycota; class Pichiomycetes; order Serinales; family Debaryomycetaceae; genus Kurtzmaniella; species Kurtzmaniella quercitrusa. The sequence continues at coordinate 3,969 of JAJLUZ010000031.1, read as the reverse complement.
ACTTCGTTAACAAAGAAACGTTCTTTCCATTTGTCACAGATTCACCTGGATCCAAGTGATGATAGCTTGAGTGACGATGAAAACATGAAAAGATCCAAGCTGCAAAAGCCTATTTTCTACTTTAACTAGGAGGTAGTAGCTGATTTGAACTGGAATAGCATCATAGCATAGAGCCCTCAGGGAACAGAGATAGAGATTAATGCACATAAATATAAACATTGTAGAGAAAAGACTTGGATCTAAAGCTTAAAGGATTATCTATTAGGGTAAGACTGTAGAGTATGAAGACAGTAGGAAGAAAATTAGTATGATACTAATTCAGGAGGAAGAGACAATCCGGATATCACAAGAGAACGACGCCTTAGAATCAGCCCATTACATTCTCTACATACACCGAACCATATCATAACCTACTCGAACCACCTCGTGTAAACTCTAACCCGAAGCACATTGTTGCTTGTTTGAAATCCACACCACATTGAAGCAACAATAAGCTGATCGATATGATTTTTTTTCACACTCACATTTCTTGAGGTGAAACGAAACTGAATTTGCCAGGTTAGACGTCTCTGCATCATGTCCAAACGTCAGAGGTTGAACGAGGATGATATGGAGCAATATACCGGGTATATACCTGAAAACGGTGCTGTTGTGGACCAGATTGAATTCGAAAACTTAGATACCAATAACTTCTACCACCAATTTGTCAACCCCAGAAAACCGGTCAAAATTTTAAACGGAAAAGTGATTGACACTAGCTCCTTTCTTCCAAGGGCTATTGTTCAATATCTAGATTATGCAGAAGATCTACAGGTGGAACGGAAACACGACTCCGGTTATGGATTAGGTCATGACAGAGCCAAGATGTCCTTAGAGACTTTGATGAAGAATTTAACTCTGGGTGATGTGAATCATTATCTCACTACTCAATATTTAGAGGAGGAGGAAGAGGAAGAGGAAGGAAATGACGACGACGATGGTCTAGTTTTTAACAATAAGAAAGCCGTTGGAGGGGATGAAGAGGATGACCAATGTGGCATTGTAGATGTAGTAGAAAATGATGTCATTGACGAACATTTCAACAATATTAGTGGTAGGAACAAAGACAACAATAACTATCAAGAAAATGATAAAGAAAAAGCGTTCAACAAAGACGTCAATAAAGGAGAGCCTTTTGGTTTGCCACACAAGAACTCAAATAATGCGGACCATGTGGTCGTCTCCAAGGATCAACCGATGAAGACAGGTGGGACTAGTGTGGATGAAGAGGATGAAGAGGATGGCCCAGCCGAGGAGCCATCATTTTCACCTTTCTCAGACGACAGCGATTGGGGTGATAGAGATGACTATGTAGATGACTATGTAGAGGATCCAGAGGATGTAAATGGAAAAGAGGAAGAAGATGATGATGAAGAGGAAGAAGGCGAATTGGACGACAAACAGCGCATGCTCCGCATTCAACTGCTTCTTCAACCTCCTCTTACAAATCTCTACCGAAAGAAACTGTTCCCTCTTCGACCAGAATTCCTTCAGTACTTAGCCCCACAACAGATCAATCTCTGGATGGGGGCTAACTACAGCAGCAAGAAAGAAGACCAATTGCCCATTTTAAACCCAAATAAAAAAGATCTCGGGTTGGGTAGATACGTACCAGGGGGAGGAACTTCATCAGGACTTCATCATGACCACTCAGATAATCTCTATATCCTCATCAATGGCTGGAAACGTTTCACCATGTTCCCGCCGAATGAGGCTCACAATCTTCACACAGTAGGAAAAATTCACCGAATTTACGGATCCGGAGTTATTGATTATTTACATCCGGGGTGGAAACAGGTCAGAGACGATGGAGCTATTATCGACGAACCTCGGGAAATATCCAAACCATCACTATCAGAAGACAACACCCCACCTAGTTTTTCACAAATCCCCCCATTGTTACTCCATTTAGACGAAGTAGAGGATCCACAATATGCCAGTCAAGCACGAGAACTCACTTCAAAATTCTTTCCTAATTTGGAAGGGGCACCCAAGATAGTGAGTATTCTTGCCCCCGGAGAAATGCTCTATCTCCCTGCAGGGTGGTTTCACGAGGTAACCTCTTATGGATACGATCCTAGAACTGTTGGCAACACTGAAAGATCAGCATCAGATGATACCACGGTTCACGCAGCATTGAACTACTGGTTTGCACCGCCCAATGGTTCATCAATTGATTTACCGTATCGTGACAGCTACTGGTCTAATGACTTTGATGAAACCTTAAATCAAATTTCGTTGGCGTATGGAAACCCTCACTAACCGGCGGTGAACATTTATCCACTACCGATTATGCATTGCATGCACTTAATTTAGCAGTATTTAGAGAATAGTATGAGGCACACTTAATTAACTAAAAAAATTAAAGTAAAATAAAATAAACCAAATTAAAAAAAAGAATCCAAATTACACAACGGTTGACGATAGTCAGATCGTAATAGTCCCGAAGGGACGAGTTCAGCCTCCTGTGCGCCGTTTCAAAGGTGGATCTGGAACGACCGGGCAACACACCACTACAGTAGTCCCGGGTGAAATTGCCTAACTGCCGACATCTTCCTGATACCAATGTAAAGATTGTGCAATATCCAGTCAGCAGGGCTTGAAACTTGGGGCGCCCGCAAGTGTGGGACCACGAAGGTTAACGCAATGGAAGGATTTCTTTGATGGCGGAAAAATTTGGCGCTCGTCTTTACCGCTGCAGGAATACGGAGAGTTTACGGTACTACTTGCCTAGGCATTAAGGTGGGAAAATTTCCCCGAAAGTAGTAATACTAAATTCGCATCCCGTGACTGCTAAGTGTAGGATAGAAGAATTAGCTGCTTAGAATCACTGGTGGAATGGGACACCACATTGCCACTGTAAACCGGCTTCCCACAGTCTGCAATTGGGTGCCCTAGAGGGTCTTAAGTATTGGAATTCATCCTTGGGTTTGTTTCAAAACCCGAGCAGCTGCACGCCCCGTACGCCCCAGTCCATTGAAGGTAGAGAGTGTCTATTGCGTTTGGGAGCAAGACTCCACCTGCATGTTGCCTCGAGCCAATGCATGGAAGCGGCACATGGATCAAATAAGTGCAGTCGTTCCCGGGTCACGTGTGTTGGATCAATTATTTAAATCATCTGATTTGTGACTGCTTTGCGGAGTAAGGGCTGGAAAAAGTAGATGGGATAGATAAAGAGGCTCGAAAGAGGCTAGATACGATGGCATGTGATGTGCGGGTAAAAGAGGCGATTAAGTTTAGAAATATAGAGTTTGATATAGACATGTCGATATGGAAGAATCCAATGGACAACCGTGTTATAGGTATTTAGATAATGGATATGATAGAAGAGAAGAGTGCTTACCTTAATAATTTACTGCCCCACATCAATCGCCGATGATGCATGTGTATTCGCACAGCCGTCAAGTATAATTTGATCGCGTATGACAGCAGAGAACACCACCATGGGGAGCAATAGCAGTTATATAATAGAAGAATACCATGAGCACACGACCGTTACACCAGGTCATGTCCCTGAACCTCTATAGATAGTCCCAACACACCACCCACGTGCATAGCAAGCCCTAGCAAAGTAGGGCTTTATCTTATGCACTCTTGGTCTGGGTGCAAAAAAAAAATTCAACTAGCCGCCCAAGAAGAGATGGAATCTGAAGCAGTGAAGAACAGCTAAAATCAAGTTTACGGTTGATAAAGGAACAGTTAAAAACAAGGTAGACTCTTTATATAATATCAAGTAACCCATGACTTCTTCTCGATCTTTAATCTGTATCCTAGCCACCCTATCGTACCCTAACATCAATGCTCATCTCTGGTTGGCCCACTGCCTTTCTTATCATTTTTGATTGCTTTATTGCAACATCGCAGGAGGAAGGAGAAAAAAAAAAAAAAGAACATAGAGGAATCAAAGAGAAAAAAAAAAGCCCTTTCTCT